>JAUMHL010000003.1:2474703-2486518 GCA_032362345.1 Sandelia bainsii | reverse complement strand
CCCCCCCCCCCCCCCCCCCCCCCCCCCCCCCCCCCCCCCCCCCCCCCCCCCCCCCCCCCCCCCCCCCCCCCCAAATCATGTATGAGACAGCATGTGTCACGTCACCTTAACAGCCTCTACGTCCTTTAATGACCAATCTCAATCTGACCGATGAAAAAGGGAAAAACTTTGTCCGTTTGTTGTCACTGGAGCCTTTTATGAAACGTATTCACTCGTCTGTTGATGAACATGTTTAAACTGCATCTGTGACGTGTGGCAGGGTCATACAGCTAAAACACACACTGACCCTTTCAGAGGATTTATTTTCAGGGGAACGTTCGTTAAAGTTGCTGCACAGAAATCCTTTTTGAGCAGCTTCTAAATTGGCATGTTTGTGTTCGCTGAAGAAAATAAACATAATGGAATGATTTTATTTTACAGCTACAATATTCACAAAGTGCTTTTTCAAATACATTTTTGAACAATAGACCCAACTTGAAATGGTACTGATTAAATGCTGCTGGACGGAGGAGGAATCTCGGAGGGAGAATTTCAAAGAAATTTGTTTTCCAAAGTCAACACACGAAAAGCTGCCGAGCTTCAGTTCATCTCGACCTATTGTGAGTATGTTTGTGATTATTGGTTCTGCTGCGGCTTCATTTCTCTCTGCCCACTTCAGTTGAATTGCACACAAGGTTTGTTTACCTCACTTGTCTGAGTTATTTGTTTCATACTTGCTTTCTCTTTTCCATCCTCTTCAAAAAGGACACAAATGTAGGCTCCCTGAGTCAAAGTCGTGTGCTTTTCTTTTAAGTGAAGTGACTTAAATAATCAGGCTGCTCATGTTACATGACTTGTCGGACTGTGTCGTGCCTCCACTGTGTTCCTGATGAAGCTGGTGGCTAAATTACTAAACTTCATCTCTACTGCTCTTTTTAACTTATTTTGTTTTATTTTCTTCATCTTGCCAGTGGGGGAGTGTTGAGACTGTGTCCGTTGTGACGTCACACCCAAGCATCAAATCAGACATGCGAGAAACTGAGGCTGGTGGTGAAAATGGAGGCCACACCTTGAGCCAAATGGAGACAGTGGTCATGTTTCAGGTTCTGAAAAAGTAACTGAAACACAGAGAGGAACAGAGGGCAGTGTGGGACCATGGATTTAGAGAACTCTAAACACCTCTGGGCGAATGAAACTTCACAAATATGTTTAAAATATACTCAGTATTTAGAGAAATTAGTCGGAAAAGGCCATATAAATGATGACTGTGATCATTGCCAGGTCATAATTGAGTAGTTATTTCAACCCAAAGCTGTTAACCAAGTCATTGTGGGGGCTAAACCAAATCTTAATGTAAAATCTGAAAATGCAATTATTTGCCTTGTATTTGTCATTGTGGAGGGAAAATGTAGGAGAGATTTATTCTGTCTACTCCTCTTCCCCTCTCTCTGTGTGTGTCTTATACACACACAAAATCACAGAATCACATTTTCACCCCCCCGCGTCGTCCTCATCGCTGCTTGTCTCCTCTTCTCTCTCTCTGATGGAGTTCGGCTCAGAGGGGGCGCTGGATCTCCTGCTGGCTATCATCAGCCAATGCTCCACCTAAACACACACACACTCTGTGAACTTCTATCTTTCTGAGGACAGTCATTGACATAATGCATTCCCAACCTCCTAACTCTAACCTTAACCATTGTGAAGTGCCCAACGACCCCAACCCTAAAGTTACCCTTAACCCTAAAGCCAAAACTAAACCCTCAGTCATTCGAAGTAGTGTCATAAAGGGAGAACCAAGCAAAATGTCATCACTCCCTTTGTTCTGGTCCTCACTATGTGTAGCCATACAGTCGTACACTCTCGCCCTTCTGCAGATTCCACTATTAGGCAGCCAGCTAAGACTTTATTACCACACCACGAGATTAGACTAAAGGAAGTTTATTGTCCTTCTCTCTTCAAGGTCCTTAAAGCCTTGATCTCACTTTGACTTTATCGTCCAAACGGTCTCACTCATCAGTTATGGAAATAAGTAAAATGATAGCAGCACCTCATAATAAAGGCCTCGCAACGGCAGACATGCTTCACTCAACATGATCGCAAGGCAAAGGCCTCAGCAGGCGTCTGTCTGCAATGAATGTCATTTCAGGTAACGTGAGAGAGTTTGTTGTTCTTGAATGGGGACAAAAATAGTATATACTCAAGATACATTTTCTACATTATTGGTTTCTGAATAATTTAACGCAGAATTATCCAATCAGTCAAAAGGTTAAAAAAAAAAGCACTGCTGATCTAAACTTTTACAGAAATCATCATCTCCTGTTGCACCTACACTATTTTAAGCATCAAACAGCAGTGTATCACACAAATTTACCTCTACTTGTCATCCTAATTGAATGAAAGTACTGATGGCAGAGCAATAATGAAAAACAGGAATTGTCTCTGTATCTAGAACCCAATATATCCATGTACCACAGAGCTCCAGCACAGTGAGGAGTCACAGTTACACTGGGTTTTCACACACAATGTAGTTAACTTGAACTCACATGCATCAGAATGCTGCAGAAAATACTCACTTGAGCATCAAATGTGTATTAAACTGCAAATGCAACATGTCTTCCTGTTTGACCAAGGTTACGCTATATGTGAGTCATGTCTTCGGTAGAACAAAATGTTTGGGTGTCACAGAAAAAGATTGCTGGTTTTGGTTGTTTTCCTAGATTCAAGATTCAAAAAAACTTTATTAATCCCAGAGGGAAGTCTTCTAGCAAAAAAAAAATTAAAAATACACAACTTCATTTTATATCTTCAAACTAAACCCAACTAGTCAATGACCTTTCAAATCTACATCATTAATTAACTACCATCTCACCTGTCTGAGCATCTTTTTCTGTAGGAAAGAGGCAGCTGAGTCATTTCAAACAGGACATCAGAGAGTCTCAGAAAAGATGTCAAAAACCCCACAGATACTACATATCAAACTACTTAATCCGACTGTTACTACTTCTTTAACGTTTTCATCTGCTAACTGTTTATCATGAGCTGCAGATGTATCAGATTAAAACACAAGTACAATCAAAGACTGTTTCTGATGAAATGTGGTTCTGCAGGTTGTGGCCATCTACTGTTGTGGACCTTTAGTAGCACTGAGGCGGACTGTGGCGCGTGCCATCTCCTTCTCACCTGGGTCTGGTTCAGTGCGCTTTATTGGATTTCTGTTCATTGCATTCTGCTGATTCGCCTGCAGACCAGTCCAGTCCACACAGTCCAGCCCTGCTTTTTAAAAAAAAAGACACACAACAGCTGGTCAGTAATTACGCTGTTGGCCCTGGTAATGTGATTTATTAGGTCAGGCTGAAGCAGCGAGTAAGTCACTCAGGCAGGTAGTCAGACAGGCTGTGCAGGGCAGGATCCTCCTCCCTTCTCTCTGAAAGAAAAAAAAAAAAAATCACTGCATCTGGTACCCTCTAGTGGAGGGAACACTGAAGTGCACACTGTGAAGCAGCAGCAGTGGAAGTTACAATATACTGTAGACCAGACTGGGTGATCAGTCTTTTTTTCGACTGATCTCAGTGAGCGAAATTAAGTCTTGCAGCAGTAAAGACTGTAGGACTCAACAGAAGAAAAGATTATAGGTTTGCAGGAAAATAGAATCCAACATAAATTTAAAAAAATGGTAAACAACAACAACAACAACAAAACAAGATCAAGATGAGATCAGCCTAATTTTTCTCTCTTGTTACTGAAAAACAAAACATGAAGAGTTCTGAACTCAAGGATGACTCAGATGTTGAGCTGATTCAAGTAGACAACCATACACATATAGTTTTGCTTAATACAAACAATTCTATAAATGGTCTACATTTCCACACTGATTCTCAAAGGCAGCATTTGAAAGCAGTTGCATTTAACAGCATGTAAACAATGCTAAAATATGTAAATCACATAGAATATACTCATTCATTCAACATAAACTATATTGCCAAAATTATTGGGCCACCCCTCCAAATCAACAAATCCAGTGCACAAAGCAAGGTCCATTAGGACATGGATGAGCAAGTTTGGTGTGCAGGAACTTGACCTCAAACTTCTCGTCCAACATCAGTGCCTGAACTCACGAATGCTCTCCTGCACTCTCAGAAATAGGGGTAAGGTAGGGATACAACGGCTGTACCTTATTTTCTGAGAGTGTGGAAGAAATGTCAAATATTCCCATAAACTCACTTCTAAACCTTGTGCACAACCTTCACAGAAGAGCTGAAGCCATTAACGTTCGTGTGTGTGTGTGTGTGTGTATGTATGTATATATGTATATGTATAAAGGGCATCCCAATACTTTTGGCATTATAGTGTACATCAAACTTACAACATCCATTACCAGAAAGCATTCATTGTTGTGACAATTGAGAGCTAAAACCAAAAAGACATTAAAGAAACATGTAGTTTTTGGATCCTTATAAAATGTTTAAGTCTTCTATGGGTAGTAGGCACTTCTCCCTCAGCATCAGCAATCATTTTGGTGAACAACTCTTAAGCTTAAAGAGATGATAATAAAGATGATTTTTACCTCAGTATGTTTCTCAAAAACATAGTTAGGACCTTTGTCCATAAATAAATAGTTATTGTTCTCCCAGCTTGCTGCAGAAGAACTTGACAGGTCTGCACAAGAACCCTGACCTCAACCCCATCCGACACCTTTGGGATGAACTGGAACACCGACAGTGAGCCAGGACATCATCACGCAGCATCACTGTTGGACCTCACTAACACTCCTGTGTCTGAATGACAGCAAAGCCCTGCAGCCAAGTTACAACGTGTGGAGGAAAGACTGAAACCAGAGCAGTGGAGACTGTTACAGCAGCAGCTAAACACACATAGTAATACTCAATGCATTGCTATTTTTCTTTTTTTGGCTCTTGTCTGTCCATCATCATGTTGCTTTCACTTCGCCTCTCTGTAATTAGACATAGATCATTCATGGTACATTTGCAGTACATCTCAGGTCAGTGCACTCCATCTGCTGCTTGATACTTCAATCAATGTTAAATCATCTCATAGCTTTCACAGGAGCAGCAGGAGACTAGAGTCAAGCTGAGCTCAGTACAATGAAAGGTTTACAACTGCACTTGTTGAAGATGAGGACTGACTAAGATGAGTATGATGCACGACAGGCCGTTTTTTTGCCGTTTGACCGTGTGTGTGTGTGTGTGTGTGTGTGTGTTTGGAAGTGGCTCATGATAGGATGGCATCTTTACAGTGCATCAGTATTCGTATGTGCATGTCATATATGACGTTTTTGAGCGCGTGTGCAGGTGTGTGTGTCTGTGTGAGTGTAGTAAATGATGAGCACGTCACTAGATTTAGTTGCATCTCTGCCTGCAGCTGTGTGCGGTCACCCAGAGTCCAGTGAGAAGCTGATGAGGGGCATGAACTCTCAACAGGCTCCCCTCCTCTGGTCAGTGGGGGGATCATTATCTGCACTGCCAAGTTGAAGGGTCTTTAATGCCCCATAGCTCACAATCTGCAGCAGCTTCACAGGTTTATTGATCAATAGAGATGACTAACTGTGTGCTCAGAGTTCTTTTGTCCAAGCTGCCTAGTATGGTTTATTGCCATAAACTGCTCTTATGAAATTTCTGAATATCTCTGCTATAAGTTGATTTATTACTTCATATATAAAAGGGACAATCAGAAAACACCATTTGGATTTTTCTTGTCTTATGACTTTCATGTTGTGAGATTCATACAGTAAAAGAACATGGACAGAACATTTAGCAAAAAAAAAAAAAGTCCTCAAAGCAGGAGATACAAATCAATATGTGTGGGACTGTGAGACCCAATAAATCCTGGCATATCTTTTAATTTGGTTGCTGTCCCCCATATAAAAGGTATTTGGATGTCTGGACTGGAGTAGTGAGGGACTTGGAGACAGAGCAGGGTGAGGTTAAATTACACTTACTTGGTCTAGATTTAAAGCAGAGGTCGGCAACACACAGGCAATCAGAGAGAGCAAACAAATCCATAAAGGAAAGCAGGCAGGCAAAAACTAAAGCATAAGAAAAAAAGTAGAAAAGAGGCTGGAAAACTTTGGGGCATAGAAATATTTAGGAAGGAGCCAGAGACATAAGGAGAAATATTGTTCAGTGATGATGGTTCTCAGCTAATTGAGCACAGTACTGCAGATAATACCAAGATCCTTTGAGACATACATTTGTTATTATTGTCCTGTTTTTTTTCATGATACTGCTGGTAAAACACAAAAACTACAGTATGTAACTTTGCTGAATATTTTTAGTAGAAATACAATGCAAAATATTTCATATCTGGAGATATTATGTTATTAAAGGCTCCTGTAAAGTCTGTAAAGTCACAATAACTGTGTGCTGTGACTTTAACCCCAAATTAGCCAAAAGTGAGTTAAGCATTTTTTAAAATTTCTATGCCTATTATAAGACAAATTATCAACCAGTGCAACACAAGCTGCTAGAAGTTAAACTCTTAATGATTTTAACAACAACTTAGCTTTTAGCATCTGAACTAAAACTACAGCTTCCATGAAATAAAACTACTTAATTGTAATCATAACAAGTTTTTGTTCATATCCATAAAACTCACCAATGCTCACTTTGAATATACAGTGATGTTTAGCTGTAACCTCTGCACATCTGTGTTCAGTCCTCTCTTTTTTGTTGTTATTCCAAAAGTGCCTGAACAACAATCTTCTGTCAAGCTGCAATGTTCCTGGGAAGACCGCTACAAAACTAAATATTGGCTAAACGACAATATTACATCATTTTTCCAAAAGTTACAGTACTTTTCTTGAAGGCTGCATGAAAAATAGTTTGATGGTCTCTGAACAGTTGAGCACGACAGACTTTTCACATTTTTAGCAAATCACAGGTTTTACTTTAAACTGATTTTAAAAAGCTGTGCAGGAAATTTTAAAGGGGACTATTGTTTTGAACTAATCAGAAGGCCAACATCAGGGGTGGGAGCTGATTTGATATACTCTACGACCTCTTTTGCAACAGAGCTTCAGGCAGTGGGAATGTAAAAGAGTGGCAGAAAAAGAACGATTTTTGAAGAAAAAGGAGAAAAGCAAAACCAAACTAAACTAAACTAAACAAATAAGAGAAGACTGGGTCAAGCACAGTAGATTAATTCTGAAACATGCTACTTCCAGCTCAAGTCCCAAAAGTTGCATATTGTAGATTTAACAGCCACTGAACATGAACCCTGATAAGTGTCCAAAAGAAACAACCCATGAAGGGTACAATTTATTCATGACTTGCATCCGAGCTTGTGATAAAAGTGTAAGTACACAGTGCTTCAGGATTCAAAATCTCCAGACTCATGTATGTTTCTGACAGGTCATTTCCTCCAATACTTCAACACACCATGCTGAGATTTGACTGAGAGTTAATTAAACAGTAAATATTGGATGAAATAATTCAACAACCCGTATGATTTATTCTTCTTAGTGCAGTGCGTCAAAACTATTTGCTAGATCTCAGTGATCCACCGATTCTTATTTTAACCAGATGTAACTACATCTTATTTCAATAACGAGACTCTGAATCAGTAAAAAAAATAACTTTTTGTTGAACATTTATAAAATAAAAACCTTCCTACACTGGTTTCACAATGTTGCAGTTGTTAGAGACTACAGTGCTCTCCAGACATCATTAGTCTTATCAGGAGAGGTCAGCCATTTGGTTCTGGGTCATGCATATTAAAAATTACAAATTGTCATCTGGGTAATGAATCAATTTACTGGATGAATGCAGTAATCCAGGAACACAAGGTCACTTTGCTTATAAAATTATATGACTTGTGTAATCATGCTAGGTGATAAAGTGCATGAAATACCAGATGTTCATCAGAAT
Source organism: Sandelia bainsii (assembly GCA_032362345.1). Taxonomy (NCBI): domain Eukaryota; kingdom Metazoa; phylum Chordata; class Actinopteri; order Anabantiformes; family Anabantidae; genus Sandelia; species Sandelia bainsii. The sequence continues at coordinate 2,478,656 of JAUMHL010000003.1, read as the reverse complement.
TTAAATCACAGTAGAATATCAATAATCAAAAGTGTGTCAGAGTATAAATCACCTACATTTATGACATGTTCCTGGAGAAAATAAAGCATGTGCATTTTAAACAATGTTGAATTTGATGCTGTTGATAACAGATGTAGAAATCAATATTCAAATGCCTTTCTGGCAAATCATCTCTAGCTCCTTCAGATTGCACGTGAAGTGTTTGTATACTGCCGTCTTTCCACAGATGTTCTGTGGGGTTTAGATCTGGTCTTTGGCAGGGCCACTCAGGGACAACTGAAGCCAAACCATAATCCCAGTCTTAAGTTGTCCGTTTTCTTCGAGGATCTTTCTGTATCTGGCTGCGTTCACCCATCACCCCTTCAACTGTGACCAGCATCCCTGTCCCTGCCCCTGAGATGCACCCCTATTAACATGATGCTGTTGCTACCATGCTTCCTGCTTCAGGTGATGAGAGATTGAATCATTTAGTTATTAAGTGTAGACTGATTGAGACACTGAAGATGGAAGTAAAAACCCATCACTGGAGAGTGCTACACAAACAGTAATCAGAGCAACAACAATCCTTGAATACATTAAACGTACAACATCGCAGTGTTTGAGACGTCACTACAGACACAAACTCTCCATTTATAGAGTGACAACACCTTTATTTGGCAGTGTACCTCTACAGTTCAGTGTTTGATTTATGATCTCCTCTGCTTATCATCCGCCAGCTGCCACAACCTGAGCTCCTGTCATCTTCTTGCCATGTGTTGTGATCTGATGCCATATAGCCGATACGCCTTTGCTCTACTTCGCACTTGGCAAATGGAGCCTTACTGTGATTGCTGATTGTTAAGCCCCGAGATGAGCTCTACTGTGGTGAGACATTAGCAATTCTGAGCCAGAATAAGCTCTTCTCATTTCTCAAAACACACTTTCACAGCCACGATTTTTAGGTAGAAAAAGCACTTTAAGTGGCCAGCAAATTAAAACTGAACTGCAGTGAAGATTTGGAAAACATTGCTGAACACTTATTCAGTGCCCATCCCCTTGAAATTAATGACTGAAGCACTTTTGCTGATCTACTATGAAAACTTGCACAATTAACAAAAGGTGCAAACGTGGTGGAGGTGGCCATATTTAACTGGCTTTCATTTGATTTTAAAGATTTTGTGTGTTGCACTGCTGTCTGTAATGGAGAGTCTGGAGAATGACCAGCATTAACACAGGAGGAAATAAAAGTGTTAGTCAGAGAAGCTAATTAACACTTTGATGAGCGACAGCAACAAAATGTCAGTATTACAGGAAGAAACGCTTTATGGAAAAGATCTCTGCTATAACTCTCAGGAAACCAGCAACCACATAAAAGTCACGTGCACAGAATGAATATTTGAGATGATAACCTGGGGTAAAGGGTTCGAGGACAGGAAACAGCAAGCTGGCAGGAAGTGACCTCAGCAGAGGCTGAGTGGGGGTTGATGGGAGTTGTGGTCCGGATAGCAGGTGAGTCTATGATATTGGGAATTCGTGGGTACAGGTTCAAGTCAGAGAGCAGGTCCAGATTTGAACACAGGTCCTGATAAGAAACAGAGACGGAGACAGATCCACAAAACGAGTCCAGAGATCCAATAATCAATACAAATATCCACCAAAAGTCCAGAATCCAAGGTCAGGGTCTGAGAATCAGTGAACACAACTCACGGTTTCAGGAAGGGCAGAGACGAAGATGAGGTTCTGGTCCGAAAACAGGTTCAAATCACTGGTGTTCAGGTCAGAATAAACAGTGCTGGATTGGTTGCTCTTTGTGGTAGTGAAGCAGGAAATCTGAGGAGTAAAATCTCGCAGACCTGCTTATAGTGGGAGGTGAGCAGGTGAGACTGATTATATTAATTGCAAACTGACAGAGTGACTGATTAGACCATATATGGAAGAAACCAGGGAGTCAAACTGTGACACGTGCACACACATATGTACAAGTTCCTTTCTTGCATCGAGTGAATTAAATACATATGGCTTACTTTTATAAGAGATGCAGGCGAAACCTTCTAAAAACGATGTCCTTCAAAATTAATTAACAAATTAATTCCTGTATTTTACTGTGGATGCACCAAAGACAGGATGATGTGCTGTAATTAATAAAAGTTTGGTACCAAATGCCCTGTCAGTCATTGGGGGGGTGGGAGTAAGACATTATAGACAGAGTGAGTCTATGTAAGTTCACTCTTTTGAGGTGTAACTGTTGCTTTCAGAAATGCCTGAGATGGTGATGGATGTTTGATGCTGTCTGTGCTGCTGTTTAATGATCAGTTCAGCTCATGGTTCAGAGAGTTACCGTAGAGTCTAACCACACACACACACACACACACACAAAGATGAAAATCCAATGAGGCTGAAATAAGGTTTCTAACCAATCCCTCTCTCTCTGAATCTATACCTGTTCACGCTCCCTCTCATTCCCTCTTTCAACTCATCCAGTTTTCTTTGCTTGATTCATCTTTTTCATCAATTCTCAAGTACCTTCTGTGCTTTCAGTGTCTCATCTCCTCTGCTGCAATACGTTTAGTGCATTTCTAAAGCCTTACCATCACATATCGGCTCACTAGTCCATGTGACACTGGGTATTTAGTCTTGAAAGTTATACACAACTGAGCTGAACGTTGTGTTTAAAAAACATAGAAAATAATGCACCAAATATTAATAATATTACTGAATTGACTGATTTTCTTCCATTTAGTAGTTTCAGAGTTTCAGTTTTGGTCATTTCAGATGATTCATCCCATTATAATTCACTTTAAAAGTAACACATCACCAAGACAAAAATAAATAAATCAGAAATAATTAGATACCTCAGCAGTTTAACTTCCACTGCTTTCTTTGAAAAATGCCTAGCTGATTACTGAATTAAAGTTATTGAACTCAATAGTGTAATGTATGTACAACCTGATCAACCACAACATTAAAACCACCTGCCTAATCTGCGTAGGTCCCTTTTGCTACACCAGAACTATTCTAAAGCATCGTGGTATGAACTCCACAACACCTCTGATGATGTGAGCAGCAACATATCCATACTGTAAATCCTGTAAGTTGCAATGTGGATCAGACTTGTTTTTCCAGCACATCGAACAGATGATTGATTGGACTGAGATCTCAGGGAGACAAGACAACACTTTCATCTCTCAGTCAGGTTCCTCAAACTATCCCTGAACAACAAAAAAAACATAAGCAGGAGCAGTATTCTGCTAAAAAAGCTCACTGAAATCAGTCTACTTGGTCAGTTCAGCACAATGTGTTTCCCAGAAAAAAAGAAAATACGCAGATCATCACACTGCCTCTGCTGGTTTGCCATCTTCCCTGGTGCCACCTCTTCCCCATGTTAACAACGCACATGCACCCAGCTGTACACATGTAAAAGAAAAAGAAATCTATCAGACCAGGCCACTTTCCTCTATTGTCCTTGGTCCAGTTCTGATGCTTAAGTGCCCATTGTAGATGCTTTGAGCCATTGTTAGAGGTCAGCGTGGGCACACTGATCAGTCTGCCACTACACAGCCCCACATGCAGGAAGCTGCGATGCAATAATGCGTTCTGACACTTGTCGATAGCAGCCAGCATGACTTTTTTCAGCAAACTCTGCTACGATTCCCTGTTGCCGGTTAACTGATTGTCTGTCCCTGAACCACTTCTGGTGGGTACTAACCACCGCACACAGGGAACACCTTCAAGAATTACTATACAAAGAAAGCCTGACCCAGTCGTCTAGCCATCACAATTTGGCTGTAGTCAAAGTCACTTGCCCATTTTTCACACATCAACTTTAAGAACTTGCTGATTAATTGATCCAAACCCTTAACAGATGCATTCGTAAGGAGATAATCAGTGTTACTGATATGATGTGCGCAGGCGTGAGCCTTGCAGCAGGCTGTTTCGCAGTCTCTCTCTTTGTGATGTCTTTTTCTTAAACTTTC
>JAUMHL010000003.1:2443545-2457723 GCA_032362345.1 Sandelia bainsii | reverse complement strand
TAACTGATCATTAGAAAACCATGTGCAATGATGGTAACACAACTGAAGACATGTATCTTTTCATGAAAAACATGGTCTTTCCTATGTGTGTCCAAACTTTTGACTGGTAGTGTACATCAAAAGTGAATGACATGTTCATGTGCAGTAAGTTAAGATGTAACTTGAGTTGACATGGACACAAGTTATTTTGGGTTCCCTCATTGAGCAAAACTCAAGTTATTTTTCCTGTAGTTACATGACTCACAGTTTTTACAGTTTGGCAGCTCAGCATGAAACTCTCCTGGTTGAATCATCTGTGGAGAACACGAACAAAATGTCTTTTATTAAAAAAAAAGGCACAAGCATGAGTACATCAAAAGAGAGACATTAAAGGTGCATTTCAGTTAGTAATATTCAATCATCCATCCATTATCTTAACCACTTAAGGGTGGTGGGGGTGCTGGAGCCAATGCCAGCCGCCATGGCAGTCTCTCACTGGGCTGATATACAGTGACAAATAAACATTTATACTGCTGGCAGGCACCAGGAGAACAATACAAACTCCACACAGAAAGGCACCTGGCCGACCGCTGGATTCAAACCCAGGTCCTTGAGGCGACAGTCCAAACCTCTACACCAGTGTCGCCAAAAAGCCAATCACAGAGCTTAAAATACAATTACGTCTTTACTCAAATGCTGGGTCAATTGTCGATTTAAATTTAGCAACCGTGGCACCAGATGTTGTTTGCTACAGCTCTGACAGGTACCTATTTCACTTCTCTATTACAAAGGCAGCTGGGGCTCATGGTTATTGAAGTATTCAGCGCTTTCTGGAATGCCAAAATGAAACACAGTTGGGATTATTAAAACTGTTCAATAACATCAAACTAAAGAGTCAAATTATGTGGAAGAATGTTGAGGATAGAAGTGAAACAAATAATTTGAATGATAACTGATTATCAAAGCAGAGCTAAGCACTTTTCATGGAGCTTTGGATAACTTTGACTCGCAGTCTTATTCTACGATCTCTATTCAGCTACTAAAAAGCAAAAAAATAAATAAATAAAAGGAACCAAACTCACTCAACCAGCAAAATCAAACTCCAGACATTTGTTTAAGTTCTTTATTAAAATCATCTCTTTAATTCTGTCCTGTACAGCACAGTATTGTCATTGTTCCCACTGGTGGCAGATGTAGCTAAAGCAGGGTGGTGGCAGCGTGTGTGTGTGTGTGTGTGTGTGAATCTGAAAGTGTTGCACGTGTGTGTGGGTCTGTGTGACAATAAAGTGTAGCACAACTCGCCGTCATCCAGTACAGTCAGTTAATACAGCAGTATTAATACAAGGCCTTGAGACATTGTTCAGAGGTGTACAGGCAGAAACTGTGGATGTTTTTTCCACTGCAGGCGAAAACTGGGCTCGCCAGGGCTAAGGGCCAGTAGATGCTTCAAAGTGTGGTGCTAAAAACTGATCACCTTTGACCCTACTGACGAATAAAGTCTCATACAATAAGCACATGCAAGTGCAAGTTGGCCAGGAGGAAGCATCTCCTGTCTCTGGCAGTGTTGTTTCCATGTTCTACTCAATGGCCCGCAGGGTCATACACCACATGTCCATATAGAAATCCTTCTCAGTCAGCAAAAGTTGGCAATACTGACTATTTCTGTTGATTTCATGATCAAAAGAAGCCCTGGTTTGACCATTTTTGGCCTTAGTGGAAACCACACTAGCGAGCAGATTTATCCCTGCCCCTGACGTGTCGTATTTATCAGTATTGTAAAATTAAGAAAGAAACGCGTGTTGTGTATAATTCTTGTTTTTCTGTTTTGTTTTACGGCACAGCAGCTTGGCAGAGACAACACACTATGTACGTATACCAAAGTCCTTATATATACCGTTTATGTTGATAGGCAGGGGTAGCTGTGCGTGTTTTTGTGTAGTAATACAGCTACTAAGAAATGCAAAAAAAGCCTGTGCTGCTCGCTACATTGTGTTCCAAAGAGTTCACCGAACTGTACACTGCAGTATAAACTCCAGGGTCCGATGTGAACCCAAAACAGGGTCGAGAATGTGACCCTTACACAATTGAGATTTGTGGTAAAAGCTGCTGTATCCATAAAAGATTTAATTAGTCATTACTCTGTAGCCCAAATCAAAAATAAAGGCCCCTCTGGGTAGACAAACACACGCCACCACTGCTACAGTGACACGGTCATAAGACACTCGCACGCCCTTCCACGTTGTCACTTAGTTGAAATCTTAGCGTTAGCTACAGTAGATAGCTAATGGAGGCGGATGGTTGGTCTTAAATGAGCAAAAACACAGTTACATACTGGTCTCTGTTCTCGCTGGGGGGGTAGGGAGCTGGGCAGGAGGAGACGAGGAAAGACAGACAGACAGACAAAAAAGACATATTCATTGAGATAATACCATAAATTTAGTAGACAAACTTATATAACATACGGTAGATCTAAGCTTTTTGAAATATACTATATATATTTAGATATGCTTTTTTTGAATAAAACAAATACAGATACTCTTCTTTTTTAAAAACACACCAGCTTTACAATTGCAGACACGCACCAACACAATGGATAGACATAAGGAAAAAGAGGCGAAGGGAGAGAGAGGAGGAAACATCGATGGCTCATTTCTCTGAAGAAACACTCAAGCTCTGTGTTCACACTGCTAGGAGCTCCTGTGCTGCACTGATGCACAATTAGCTTTTTATGTTAGTTCACTGAAGTCTTCAAATGGTTTGGGGCAACAGACCTGAGTTGCTTGCAGTGTGAATGAACAGAAACATGTCACATTTACTCCACATTTGTCCTGGTTTCATAGAAATGTAAGTTAGAAGCTGTTGACTGCTGATTGTAATAAGCAAAGCACTGAACTGAACTCCACCTTAACTTAATACAGCCAATCTTTGTTGAAGAAAGCAAATCTATATTTCTGAAATAAAGAATTTCCCTATTGCTAGTGAATATGAGGGAGTGCGTTTTTAATATAATAATATTTATATTACTATTGTAATGGACTTGAAATAAGATGCTAAACAACAATGCCACAAATATTTATATATATATATGTATATATAAATATTTATATACTTTTTTTTCTCAAGGAAAGTCAGACAAACTACACAATAAGTTTATGTTAAAAACTTAATTTCTTGTTTTGTTTTTTTCCTTATCTGAAGTAAATTATGGCTCAGATGCAGTTCCAGGCAAACAACATGAGCTGACCAAAGTGTTATGGGAAAGATGGCTCAGGAAATATGACTGAGTGAAAAACACAGACACTGTTTTGCCAATGACTCCCACCTCTTCACTCCTCTAATGTCCAGCGTCCTGATGCTAAATTCTAATATTGGCGGATATAACCGGCTTCTTAGACTCTACGTTAGTGCTTGATATCGGAATGTAACTGCTGGTGTCAGCTCAGTCGTGGGTTAAATAACTATAGCTCTTTGTTACACATTTACAAGATGAGAAATAGACTGTAAAAACATAAACCCTACGGTAATCCTTCTCATCTGCTAGGTAGCAACCAATGACACTCACAAAAGATCTAATTTGATACCAAACAAAATCCTCACCTTCTGACCAAAATGTCAATGCAGCATGAAAAAAACTTCCTATCAACACTTTAAACAAAAATATGGCCTAAGTTATTAGCATAAGGCTGTAAGTATTTATTTCCCTATAACAATTCTGTCACCTTGTCTACCAGTAGTTGTAGCACGTAGCATTTTAGACACACATCCTTATTGATGGCAAGCAAAACTGGGTTGATTAATTTTTGCAAATGTTAGCTGAGTTCTAGCCTTGGCACCAGTTGGACATCTGACAGGACAAAACAAATAGATCAAATTATTGTTAAAACGCATATAATTTTACGCTATAATGTTAGCATACAGTTGTTTACTTCAGGCTACGTAAACGATGAACTGAAGTCAACTCTGTTCTTATTTTTCAGTCACACTAACCATCAGAAATGCTACAATTCCCATCTTCAAGTGTCTTAGTTGTTGTTGCAGCACACTTGTTGGCGGCTGACTTTACATTCAGTCAAATACAGGGAGGGAACAGACACTTCCTCCATTGTCGTGGGTAGGTAGTTGAGAGAATGTTTCATGTGCACCTAAACTTCAGTAGTATGGCACAGTGCTTACATTGTATTAGACTTAATACATGTTTTGATACATAACACCATCAATAACACAAGTACAACACAGAAGTTAAATAAAGGTTTCAAAGTATAAAACCGCAACATGAACAGAGGGTAAATAATGTATTACTCGAGGAATAGAATAAATGAATTGATTTGTTCAGGTGTGCATGTCATTGTGTGTTATGAGTGCACGTGTTTTGTGAGTGTGTTTGAGTGTGCGTTTCTGCATGTGCACATACGTATATTGGGAAATGATGGAATACTGTGTGAGATAAAAGGAAACACAGCAGCTAATGTACAGAATGATGTCAAGCTCTACTTAAGTTTGGCACTCAGCTTTTCATTAAGCCAGCAGAATATCAGTCACAGTTGACTTACCCTGTTGTCAAGAATACAAACACAGAAAAACACAGACACACAGAATAATCACATCAAGGAGGGGAGCCAAGAGGGGAGGACAGGAGATGAGATGACAGGAGAGATGAGGAGAAGATAGATACATGAACAAGATAGGAAAGGGAGGTAAAGCAGTAAAAAAAAGGGGGAAAGGGGGAAAAGACAGCGTAGAACAAAACAGAAGAGAACGAGAGAGAGAGAGAGAGAGAGCATGGATAAGACAAGGTGTTTATCAACCTCCTCTCCCTCTAAACAAGAAAGTATTGATCATACACAACAAAGGTGCCTCAGGTGGGCGTCACAGTTCTGCAGGGGTGTAAACAGTTTAAGGGAAAAGGAAAGTAGGGGTAAGCGATTTGATTAAGGGAAAGAAAATAAGAACACTTCCGAGAGCAGCAGGCATACAGTACTACAAAGTTCCTGAGCCCTCAGTAAGCATTAAGTATCCTCTGAATACAAACTACTGCTCTGCTTCAACATCCAAAGCCCTTTACTGTTGATAGCAAAGGGGTCTCCTTGGGTTGTACCACTTCAGTTGTGTCTAGTTTGCTTTTAGTGTGTTGGTTAACCCAGTTCAGAATGCAAGTTGTTGCTGTGGTTGTGGTCTTTCACATACTGAGAAAGGTAGGATACAACAGTAAGCATAACATTGCTCCTGTTAGCCTTTGACCTACCCTATTGGGTTTGTTTGGCTTTCTGGTTCGTTTGTGCAGAATTTTAGGAAAGGGCTCAATGTGTATACTGTCCTGACTTGGCTGTGCAGCCATGTTTGATCCAGATCACCTGCTTAGCACCAGCCTTGCAGGGCTGTCTTATGACTTTTAATACCTTGCTGAACTTCAAACCTCACTCTCCACACTGGAGAAATGGGCTGAGCCCCTTCGTGAGCAAAGGCTCTTGGCTTTGAGGGGTAAGTGAGGAGACTGTGGAAACCTCTGGGGCTGGGGTATAGAGCGCAATCTCTGGTACTGTAGTTTGGCACTTGCCGAAGCCATGGAGGAGGGCTGGGGTGCCCCTGGGGTGGATGAAACTACAGACGGAGAGGACACAGAAGAGGAAGATGTAGGGGGAGGAACGTGGATAGGGTGAGATGAGGACGGAGGAGCTGGAAGGGCAGGGAGCGGGGGTGGCAAGTTAGGTATGAGGGCTGGGGGTGGGGAAGGTTGCCTTCCTCTATCTCGATCTCTATCTGTTCTCTGTGTCCGCTGCTGGATACTGAGGTTTGACTGGCTGCCAGATTTGGATGGATTCTGTGGTCGATCGGGTTTTGAGGACGATGACGAGTCATGTTTGGGTTTCAGGGGACCACCAAAGTTCTGGCAATGGTGATACAGCTCTTCCTGGCTTCGTGAGGTTACACGAGCCCATTTGGAGGAATGGGAGTGTGGATGGTGTCGGGGGGAATGACAAGAGGAACAAGCTGCATGCCCTCTTCCCTTGTCCTTTGACTTGCGTTTACTCTTCTTCTCATCCTGTATATGGAGTTTATCCACTGACCAGTATCGTCGAGGAGGTGGTGGTGTTAGAGGAGGCGGGGGCCAGTGTGATCCTGATCCCCATCCTCTCTCTCCTCCATCTGTTCCTCCTCCACCAGACCCCCATCCACTCTCTGCTGTTCCCCACCTCTCTCCTCGCTCCAGGAACAGGTCATCTCTACTATTGATGCTGCCGGATTTCTCCCTGGAGGGGTAGGTGCTGAAAAACCAACCTCCACCTCCAATCCCTCCTACTGCCCTGCCTTCATGGTCTTCCCAGTACCTCTCAAACTTCCCAAACTCTCCTGAAGAACCATCATCATCAGAGTATATCCCAGCTACCTTATCACGTTCCCGCTCCTCATCAGACATTGTCCTTCCTCCTCCCCGCCGCTTCCCACGCTCTGTTTTCCTCCTCTCTTGCTCAGAATCGTCCTCCTCGTCCTCTACTTCGGACTCCCACTCATGGAAGGACAACCCCTCCTTGGAGTGCATCTCTCCTCTTTCATTCCTTCCCAGCAATGGCCTCCGTTCTCCTTCCATTCCTACAGCATCCCTGTCTGAACTTTTACTCTTCCTTCTTTTAGAAGACACAGGCAACAAGGGCAGAAAGGCAGATGGAATGGTGTCAGAGGATGGGTTTCCCCCTCCCCAGAACTTCACAGATGTTGAAGGCTTACTGCTAGAACTATGATAGTGCTTGCTATTTCTTCGCCTATGGAGCTTTTCTTTTCCTCTGCTGTCTTCCCTATCATCCCTCTCTTTTTCTTCTCTATCCTTCCTCTCATCCTCACCTGGAATGTTCCATCCATAGCTTCTAATAGAGCTTTCACTTTTTTTCCGGAAAGACTCTCGCCTCAGGGGTGGGTATGATGGGTAGTCTGGTGTCCCTGATTTGAGTTCCTCTCTTTTTTCAGTATCTCCTACCTCCTGCTCTGACCTTTTCCGCTCTCTTTTCCTCATCTTATCCTCTTTCTTCCTCTTCTTCTTTGTTTTGCGCCGCTTTCGCTCCCTTTCTCTCTCCCTCTCCTCCCTCTTTTTCTTCTTTCGACCCTTCTTCCTCCTTTTCTTCTCATGTTCCCTCTCTTTGTGGTGCCTCTTCTCACCTCTACTTACTCCATCTCCCTGGCTTGTTGTTCCTGTCCTTCCTCGTTCCCTGTCAGCCCATGATGCCCACCACTCCTGTAATTGGGCCAGCTGGCTGCCAGACCTCTCTCTGCTGTAATCTTTTTGAGGACGTGGCTTCCGTGGTGGTATAGGAGGAGGCGGTGGGCTACATGGCAAAGAGCGTGATGACATGCGGCGTGAACGAATCTTCCTTCGTGAACCCAGGAGGAGGCTGGATTCCTCTGTAAGCAGGTCTGAGTCATAAGCATCATCTGCCATAAAATCTCGATCACCTGCTCGATACCGAAAACTTAATGAGGAGTTGTAGGAGCTGTCACTGGAGCAAGAAGAGGGAGAATTTGATCGAGAGAGTGAGACAGAGGATGAAGAAGAGGATGAGGATGACGTGGACGAAGAAGAGGACGAGGCACTGGAGCATGAGGAGTAGAAACGGCATGGGGAGGAAGGAGTAGTAGGGGTGTGTGTTGGGGAGGAAAGAGGGACAGGCAGAGGAGGAGGTGGAGGAGGACGTCGGCTTCTCCTACCACCTCCGTCACTTGCTCCGTATCTCCCACCTCCTCGCCTCCCCAGAGGGAGTATGTTCTCATACAGGGGACCTCCTGAGCCTTTTCTCCTTGCCTGAGCTAGACTTCCTCGTCGCCAGAAGGGAGGCCTTCGTGGAGAAGATGGGATTGGTGGAGGGGGCTTGGAGATTAAGTGCCCTGGGCCTTGTTGGGGGCCTTTGGGAGGAAGGCCCAAAGGCCCCCTTTGCATTCCTGAGGCTTTGGGGCCTCGAGGATTAACTTTGGGAGTCTGCTGGGGTCCCCCTGCCTGTTGGTCTGAGTTAGCTCCTAGTCCTTCTGGATCTATAGGACCATAGTAGCGCTTATATTCATCTAGCCCTGTGTCTCCTCCTCTCCCTACTCCACCTGAAATTCCTGCTTGCAGGCTCCAGTGCTGTCCAAGGTTTTGCTGATACTGTTGCTGAGCTTGGAGTTCAGTGATACCTCCTGCTATGCCCCCAATTCCCACCCCTCCAACACTGCCTCCACTCAAGACTTTCTCTGGCTTTGGCCTGTTCCAGCGATCAACCACAGCAAGTCTGCGGTCATGGCGAGGCAAGAAAGTGGAGCAAGGCATAGGACCTTCAAGTAAGGGGCTGTTTGAGGGACCCAGAGCCATTGCTGAGTGTCCTGTAGTTGGAGGCGAGCCAGGTAGCATTGTTGTATAGGTCTGCCCCTGTTGCTGTTGTTGGTGGTGCTTCTGCTGCTGTTGCTGCTGCACCATGGCAATGGCAGCCGTGTTGTTTACTGTGGCTGTAACGAGGTGTTGTTGAGGTGCAGTGGGCATGGTGGTCACAGTGTGGTACTGGGGTAAAGAGCTTTTGCTGCCTCCTGGTGTTGTCTCATCTTCAACCTGGCAGCAACTGTACATCCCCTGGGTGGGGAGATAAAAGAGAGATTGTAATTAGACCAGCATGCTGCCAAGTATTATGAGGAGGATGTGTACGTGTCAGACACAGACAGCCTGACATCACCAAATTTTAAAAAGAAACCTGTAGATCACGTACACATCACGTACGCATCAGTAAGCTGTGAGATTTTAACATGCAGTACATAAGGCTTTTTGTTCAATCTAATACCAGTTTTGTCAAAATTATCCACAACCATTTAATGTAGCAAAACAACAAACATTTTCTCACAGATTTTATTTTCTTCAACATTTAACAGTTGCAACTGTGGCAAAAAAACTCCCAAAGGTATGATTAAATTATTATGAAACTGTTGGGTCAGAAAATTCTTTTAGTAATAGAAGGTGAATGAAAAACATGAAAGTGCAGTTAGTGCAGAACAAGAACAGTTTATTGCAGAATTTTTGAGCTGCAAACTGTTTTTCCCTCTCAAATGGATTCCCACCCATAATAAAAATTAATTACTAATTAATCTATGTAACAGAAAGACAGTTACTGTGCTGTTTACTTGGTGAGATAGTTTGTTATAATATTGTACTATAGACAGACAATAACCCAGCATTAAAATACCACAGGTTATGGTTGTGAGTGGACACAATTCAGCACCACTATCTATAACTGTTTGGAGGTCTCTATTTTTGATATATCTTGATGTGCAAGATTATGGGGAGCGGAGACCCTACTGAGAATGTATAAACTCACTTCATCTTCCATCTTTATATGTGTATGTGTCATATTCGGATTGGAATATACGCTGGTCAATGTGGATATCTGTCTGTATGTTTGTACGCATTCTTGTAAATCAGGGCTATTCAAATAGCGGCCCGTGGGCCGCATGCGGCCCAGAAACAAGCTGCGAGTGGCCCAGCCATACCAAAAATGCAAAAAACTGATCAAACTAGTTTCTAGTTGACAAATTTTCACAGAAATTCACAAATTCCTACAGTAGTGCTGACAGTGAATGCAACACTCTCCTAGCAACAGTCATAACACAGGCAGCACGTTGTTGTGTAGCGGGCAGCGGTGTTAGGACAGTGCTAAACACATCTTTCTCATCTCACAAGTGTAAAATAGAGGACGAAAACCATCGGTTTAACCCGACCTGGACCATTGGTTTATTTTACCAGCAAGTCCAAACGCCAAACCTGTGTTTAATTTGCTAAAAGTGTGTTGCTGTATTGAAAGATTATAATGTGTGGAGGCAACACTTTGAGAAACATCAGAGTTTCTGCACAGACTTTCCTCATGTTAAGAAAGTAGCAATTTTAGTGCTAATTATGATTACGGTTATGTTTTCTGTTAACGTAATGGTCATATGTTCACAGTTAACATAAATGACAAGTCGCAAATACTGAACATATTAATGAAATGTTCACAGACAGCGTATATTATCTGATCTACATACGGTTTTCTGTCGAAAAATATCCGACGTTACAGTTCAACATCCAGATATGTGAGTGTAGCAATATTAACATGTTTTATCGTTGGGATCAGACATCACAGCAGTGGGTTAGGGTCAGAGAAAGACTGTGGGCTGGTTAATAGGTGAAAATGTGACTTCACACAGACGCTTCACACACACAACGTCTGCATTAAAAATGAAACCAAAACACAATCTTTTTTCTAACCCTAACCTCAGTGCTTTTCTTTGCTTAAACCCAACCTCAGACAGGGCTTTGGTCTTCAACTCAGGCCTCCAGCATGTCAGTCCTGCACAGTAAACACCCTCCATCCACTCCAACAACCTCTTCGCATTAATAACCCTATCACGTCATTCATGCACAAAAATACGTTTCAGTACAACATAACAATTACATTCTCCAGAAAAACGTAATCGGGATTAAGTTTACTTGTATACGAACGTAATTTTTAGGAGACAGGGTGGCTTGTGAATCAATCTTTTCACACATGAACTTGATAAAAATCAGCTCTCGTTGCTCCGAGTGACACGTTCTTCATCAGTGTCTTCAGATTGTATTGACATCGTGTGATCCAAGGGTTTGTGCTTTTGTTCAGAACCAAATGTGTCACTTCTCCCACTAAAATCTTGGCAGTGTAACTGTTGCTTACATATCAGCAGTGCACAGTTGGTAGTAGTAAAATCTATTAGAAATGTTCATTTGTGTTGTGTTTTTTCTTTTTTTATGGGTTTGCACACTTGTAGATTTGACAGCATTGACAGCTCTTTTTTATTCTGTACCTGTCAATCAAATGTGACCAAAATATCTATTTATTTCTAAAGCCAAAGATATTATTGGTGACACTGTTCACTATTGTGTTGTTTTGTATGGATTTAGAGACATTTATTTTGTTAAGTTATTAGGTTGCTGCTTATCTGTCACTGAAAATATGCGGCCCACATAACTTTCTAGATTTGAAAATCTGGCCCAACTTAATACGTAATTGAATAGCCCTGTTGTACATGCTTCAGTGAGTGCATGTTCTTCCATATGTTTACACGTAGTTGTCTGTGCGCCGCGTTTCACTTTTGCACACAGAGTAGTGTTTGCTTTTCCATAGAGATGTGACACTGCTCTATTCTATGTTTGTAACTTTCTGATCCCCATGTGCCTCTCGTCATTTACTTTATTTTCTTCTCAGTTTTTTTTTTTTTCTCGATTACTGTGTTTGCTGTTTGTTAACATGTTAAAAAGCAATAAAAAGACTGAAAAAAATTAACAAGTTTACTGTGGTAATTAAGTCAGTGGCTGTAGAACAATGGGAGTCATTGTGTTAGCAAGTCTTGAAGAAAAAAACAATGTATGACTGCTGGGTTGAAGAAAGTCACGTACTATAAATACCACGCACAGGATCCAGTTAAACCTGTTACTGATTGCTGTCTCGAGAGGCTTTGAATTTGTCTGGGCTGTTTGTATTTTATCCATTCACCTTATTTTTCTTTATCTTTATTCAGTGTATTCTATAACCACTGACTGTTTCGGCTCAACATGTTTCCAAAAACAAACTTTTTTGGGAAAAAAAGAAAATAATCCATCTTTATTCTTTCTCGCAGCATGCTGGGAAATCGCTCTTGGTGGTTTCCCTCTACCTTAGGTTGTCTATGTCACCACATCTCCTACAAAGGCAGACAACATTGAGTGCTGACCATTAAATATTAATGAGAGTTTTGGAGAAACTTTGTCAAGTTTCTTGGAGTGTCAATTTTCACTCTATCAAACCAAACAAAGCTTTCAGCAAACGAAACATCACTCAACTAGAACAGGAATGGGTATTGCAGTAAAGAATTGTAGAGGGAGGTGTGTGCTATTCAAGGAGTGTACAGCTTCTGGAGAGGAGTCAAAACAATGGGAGAGCGCAAAAGCAGCAAAACCTATTTTGTCATTGTTCAACTGGTGATGTTGCATTTTAAGAGCCCTCTCAGTTGTCAGCTTGCTTTCGTAACTGAAACTACAGCAAGCTTCTTCTGTCCTCTGTGTGTCTTTACCCAGTGAACAAATTTAGATTTAAATTATTTTTTCCCTTTGATATTAACTGGAGTAGGAAAAGAAAACAGACCTGGTTGCACCTCCCAAAAACTTTAGGCAGCACTGTTTGTGTTTGATGATAGTGAGGAAAAACACTGCCCTAAATATCTTTTCTTTCTTAAAGCAAGTCACAAGTAATCTGCCAGAGCAATAACAATGCATTTCCAATCAGCTTTCTTAAAAATTAATTGAATTGAATTGAATTGAAGTGAAGCCAGTGCACAATATTCTAAATACATTAGCCAATCCTAAAAAAGTGCATTTTATTTGCAATTATTATTACTAATGAAACCAGAATAAAAGGCTGAAGAGAATATTTAGACCAGAGTCAAAATGTCAGTGGGAATTATTTCATTTGAAGAAAAAAGCCAAATACAGGCATCAACCCTGCTGTTTGTCTGATGTCAACATCCACACCACCTTCTTCCTTGATTTTCACTTGGCACAAAATTGATTGTCCTCACTTTGTTTTAATAAACTGGGCAAACGTACAGTACTGTAGTAGTAGTATTCACCAAATGTGAATGGTCGCTAATCACTACTCAATTTC
Organism: Sandelia bainsii; assembly: GCA_032362345.1. Taxonomy (NCBI): domain Eukaryota; kingdom Metazoa; phylum Chordata; class Actinopteri; order Anabantiformes; family Anabantidae; genus Sandelia; species Sandelia bainsii. The sequence continues at coordinate 2,445,088 of JAUMHL010000003.1, read as the reverse complement.
AAACACAAAAATATGCGCACATCACTAGCTCGCCATGCCATCTTTTAGAAATTTAAACCCCAAGCAGAAGCAATCAATAATAAAAACGTAGCAGATAAACAACTTTATCTTTACTGTGTCATGGTGGTCTGTCTTCACTACCTTTGTATATTTACAACATGCTGTAGATAGAGGGGAATGAATTAGCAACACTAAAGAGAGCCATGTGAATCAAAAAGACTATTATTCCTCATATGTGAAGATGATTCATAACATCCACTGAAATCTGTCACATCTTAATCACAAAATGTGTGGGCCTACTATTAATCTCTGGTCCCCACTGGGACACAGATCAGATGGATAGACTGTAATAATGGTCCTTCTGGGCACATGAATCAGCAGTCCCAGTGGCTGAAGTGCTATCACAGTCCACAGAGCATGGGGCGCAGCACACTGTGAAATTGAAACCTGGGTGAGTCACTGATTGGGTTAAAGCAAGTCAAAGAGACCAGCTGCAGAGGCTATAAAACAGGCGCGGCATATACGTAGCTTGGCAGATAGAAGCTAACTGGTGTTGGGAGTTCCATTTGCATGAAAGCGATGCTATTATTTATTACTCTCAAAAGAAAGAAAGGAACTGTTTCCAGCTGCGACAGTCATTTACAACATTAATGATGCCTACACTGTATTTCTGAAAAAATAAAGTGACCCCAAACTTTTGAACAGTAGTGTACATTTAGACATTCTTCATGTTTGATTTTACCTGTGCGAGTATGGTATGTAGCTAATTTGTGTGCAGATAACGTCCCTTTCATCGTGGATGCCACTGTCGTAACACTCTGTTCCACTTGTTACAGTATGCATCCCTTAACAATAACCTGGTTTGTAAAAAGATTGTTGTTCTAGCATCTTCGTGCAGCTCTATGCATTAAGAGAGAAAATCTGAGTATGTGCAAAATATTGTCTTTTGTTTGGCTGTGGTGTACTGTGGCTTTTTGTTAGCTGTCTAAATTTGGCCTGATTTAATACTGTAAGTCTTTATTGGCTTCTGGACAAACATTCAGCTCAGTGCAGGATTTTACTGACCACCGCTAGAATAAGCACTACATATCCATACATCTGTACAGCAGAATTTTGTTCTTTTCTTTCTTGATTGTGGCTGATTTCATTATTTGAGCATTGATGACATATTGATCTACAGTACATACAGTATATACACTGAATAACCTTTTTTGGGATAACCATGACCTGGATGACTGAGAATCTTCACAGACATACAGTATATACAGTACAATATATAGTGTCATGCATTAGATTACTGCCAACATAATATTTAAAATTACAATGTGGAATACAGTGAATAGTTTGAAATCAGATGTTTTATATGCAAAATCAATAGTTCTGTTTTTGCACATTAAAATTAAGAGTCCCAATTTAGTTCTACTACAGTACTGTACCTCAAAAAACGGTTTTCAATGGCGACTGGACTGTTTTAGTTCCTTGACTACGTTTCACCCTCCATTCCAGAGGGCTTTTTCAAGTCTGACTGACTGGTAGGAGTTGC
>JAUMHL010000003.1:2422355-2443445 GCA_032362345.1 Sandelia bainsii | reverse complement strand
GTCCAGTTGCCATTAAAAACCGTTTTTTTGAGATAACCATGACCTGGATGACTGAGAATCTTCACAGATATACAGTACTGTACGTTTGTCCTATGTTGGAAGCATAATATCAGAATCAAGCACTGTAATGTTATTGCCTCTCTCTCCTTTTTGTAATGCAATTAGAACACTCTTCTGCTGTGCATTTATTAGCCATTTTCTGGCCTTTGTAAACTAGAAGGGGGTAGTAAATCACAACCGTTTGCTGTGTCACTCCATCATGGTGGTGTCATCCGTCCAGCTGGTTGTACCTATATACAAACCTTTCCATCACTAGATCTTCTATAAACAAGAATATCTCCCTTGTGCCCTGTGAAGCCCGTTTTTCACTTTAACAGTCTTCACCTTGCTTCTGTCATTTCCTTCCTTTCTTCCACCTCCCCTCAACACTTGCTATACTCCACTGCTTTTGTCATTCAAACCCCCAGTTTATTTGCTCAGGTGTTTTTTCCCCTCTTATCTCAATATTTTCCTCCCCTGCTTTCCCACTATTCATCACTTTCCCTCCCCCAGTCATGCCATCCAACTATTTCACATTCCTTTCTTGACAACTCCTTGTCCATTTAATAGTTTAATTCACACTTTTCAATTATTGCTTTTCTCGCTATTCTCTTATTTGCTTCCTCTTTTTTCTTAGGACTAAATATGTACTACATATTCCTCATCAACCTGAGCTGAAAGAAACTATTTTGGTTCTAAAAGAAAATAGCTGTGCAACATCTAAGTGATCACTCTGCACTGGCCCCTCTGGGCTCCTTTAGGCGTGATGCCAAAGATAAATACTATTGATGTTGCTCTTTTTGGCTCTACCTCCTTGTCCTTGCTGACTGCCAGAAACAAGTACCAATGTTGAGTGCCATCTACTTTTGTGAAATCCATATCTCGATTGTGTCTTAATTAACCTTTCCTGATCTATATCTCTGTTTTCCTCAATGAAGTGGACATCATGACTGTAATCAGTAAGGGACCCTCATTTTTTAGTGAATCTATTCCATAAAGGAAACAGGAGATCAGTCTATCATAACATCTACTCCTGCATAAATCATTTGCCCATCCTCCTCAACCACTGTGTTATTAACCTGCAACTTATTTCACTGATTAGTTCTTCCTTTTTACTCTCTTTTTTTACTCTCTTTTGAGAGTAGAGTGCGCAGCTGTTGTAGTGTTCGGTTGAAATGAAAATGCAGCTCTCATCACTTGGCAGAACTTTTGAAAAGTTTTTATATCTTATGTAACTTTGTGTCTTTCATCTGTCTTGAGGATAAATTCACCAAAGAACCACAATGAACTAAACATCACTTTATGTGATTTGATATGGTATTTCTTGTATGCATTGCAAAGATTATTTCTCCAAATGATGTACCTCCTGATCTCAGGGCTGCATTCATTATGGTCACTTTTTCTGCAATGAGAGGTTAGAAGCACTGGTAGGCATTTACCTTGGCCCAATTCTGGGTTACAACTTATCTAACAGACTGAAAGAACTTTATTTTCCTCTGAGAGAGCTATTCAGATAAATAAATACTTTCTTTCCGTGTGACCCAAACCAAGGTTCAGTTCTTGGTCCCATTATTTTAAGGATAATAATAATAATTTATGCAGTTATGCCTATTTTACATGTGTTTTTTAGCCTTACTGATTGGTTGGATGTATCTTTGACATACTAGGACAAGATAAAGAATACCACAGTTTTTGTGTAAAGACAAAAAGTGTTTACATTTTTTTATTTGTGGTGTGTTACCTTTTCTCATCTCTACCTGTTGCTGCCTCCTTCCATATTTACTTTTACTTAATCTTTTATTAAATCCAATATAATTAATCCACATACATGAGTTTTGATTAGCAGTTCTACAAACACGTGTTTTGCCTTTTTTACTCTTTGGTATTTAAACCAGCATGCCTGTTGAAGTGTATGCGGGTGATCTTCGCTACCCTCGCTCACCCTGCTGAGAGCCAGGAGGAAATCCATCCCACCAGATCGCTTCACACAGTGCCGTAGTTTCCAGTATACCAAATGCTCCCAGGCAAATACCAGGAGGCTGAGGCCCATTGCCACCAGCAGCATGTAGAACACTCCTGCCATGTTGTCAATGTCCAGTTTACTGCTCATCACCTGGTCAGGAGAAGACGAAGGATGGGGAAAGACATAAGTTGACAAATGGGAAACAATACAGGAGGTGAAATGGAAAAAAAGACAAAAGTAGAAGACAGAAGATGTAAAAGAACAGCATCATTGAAGGGAGGAGCAGAGACAAATACACAGGACAGTGTATTTGGTACTAAAAAGGCCCAGTTTGTCTTCCAGACACCAGATAAACAGTTAATTACAGCCAGCATTGCAATAGAATATCTTTTCCTGTCACTGCATGTGAGAGCACCCATCTGTGATATTTTAGAGCGCTCGCATGCAAAACCCAAAATGTGTCAGTCACTACAAAATATCTTGTGGGAATCAAACAAATAGGTTTTCAGGCAATTTAATTTATTCATTTTCACTGCTATCATCTGCAGCCACGCTACATTCACTCTTGAATGAATGTTTATTAAGGCTTTACATCAAATGTTTTGGATGCTGTTGGGGCCAATTGTACGCAACATCAGTGCAGACATTTATTCAGGGCTGTATCATCTTTTTTTTTTGGTTGTTTGGAAAATTGAGAACAATATAATTTGAACTTGGATGACATCAAATAACTGAGCATATACAGCACATCCCTAAAATTGTCTCTGCTTTTCTCCACGAGGCAACTAAACCAAGTGCAGGAAACAACCACAAAATGCAGGAAGTCTGAAGTGCTGCAGTTATTTGTTTCTAAACAAAACAAAAAGGAACTTATGGGAAGCAATAGATTATAGATTTGTAATCACAAACAACAAATACAAATCTCACACATGGGAAGACAGCAGGTTACTCAAATCTAGTCTTATAAACAAAGTGTAATTTCTGCTTACGAACTCTGGTTTGAAATCCATCTGGCAGAGCATCACAAACTGTGAAATTAACCACTTTGTTTTTCCATGAAGTATCTTTCAGTTTAATTCATTTTATATTAGAGTGCGGGGATCATAGAGTATCATCCTATATGTTACACAGAAAAATAATGATGATAACTTGTTAGTTAGTCTTGTGATTGATTTTAATGAGACCTGGTTATCTGCCAGTGGGAGCAACAGCAAAAATGCCTGCACTTTCTTAGGACAGTGCCTGTGTATGGTCTGGGTTTGCAATAGGATCCACACCATGGACAGAGCCTGTGACAACAGGTAATTTGGAGAAATATCCCACTTAATATCTTACTGACTAGCTGATCAGGGCAAACGTTACACTATTTTTAGTTTATTCACAAAATAGTGCAAAGGATGAATGTACACAAGGACGATGTTGAGAAGACGTCATACCTCGATCTTGTCATTGTGGCAGATGCCAGAAAGCCAGAGACGCTCCAGCATATCGATCTCATCTGCAAGGAAAAATGTGGAGAGACAACAAGGAGGTTAAAAAGAGAAACAGCTGAAAATAAGGACGTAACAAAGGAATGAAAAGAAAAGTAGGTTTAAGATTCTGAGGAAAGAGAAAGAGCAGGAGCAATGTGAGAAAAAGGAGTAAGGTACAAGATGAAAGAAGGAAAAGGCAATAGAGAAGAAGCCATTAAACCAGCACTAGAGGAGAAAATAAAAGGAAAAAACACTGCACATTTGTTATGGCAGCAAGGGTCTGATCCCAGAGGGAGAAGACAGAAAGAAGACAAAGAAAGCGGAAAAGGTAAAGAGAGAAGAAGCAACAGGACTAGAGTCTATTGTGTTAAGGCAAAAAAGAAAAGGCTAGATGATGAAATGCAGCATGGGGGAAGAGAAATGGAGAGAGTGGAACCTTGTTTGAATTATATAATAAAAGAAGTGAAAATGAGACTGGCTTACAGAGACATACATACATATACATAGAAAAGGAAAATACAGTGTTTACAATTACAAACACACAATGGAAATGAAGAATCACAACATCAGGGAAGGCTGAAGAAATAAGTGAGGAAAAGGCATCAAGAACTAAAAAATTATGAAATTGGAAAGAGAAACTGGGAATTACAGGGATCAACTGGAAGAGAGAGAGAGAAGTCCTTTGAAGAGGGTTCTGAAATGGCCTGATGTCTGAGCTGGGTACAGTGAGGGCAGAGCAACGCAAGTGCGCATGGGAGATGAAAGAGGGGAACACACACAAACATTACACTTCTCACTCAAACTGTCAGAAACACACACACAATACACACTCTGAGCTCCAGTGTAAGGGGACTCAGCGCTGGCCATTAATGCATTAATCAAAAAGAATGAGGCAATGGAAAGGAAAAGCAGGATCAAATGTACAGAGAGAGACTTACGCAGGCGGCTGTGCATCGATCCAGGTCGCGGAAGACTTATCGAAACTAGCACACACACTCAGTATCTGTGACTATACACAATCAGAAGACGTCCCAGTCAAAGGAAGTTCCAACTCCCAATGTTCACAGTTACAATATTAGGCAACCTCTGGGTTAATTAACAGTGTCTGGAAACCATTCTGCGAAGCCGCAGCACATAGATTAGACCACCGTGACTCTGCTATGTTGACTGAAATGTCAGATCTGCTCAAACAAAACACAAATCTCTCTCCAACATGTATCATTGTGTGCCATATGTCTCTCCCCCAACAATCGGGAATTCTAAAGTTCCCTGACAGCTAAATTAAACTGGGCTCAACTCGATCAACCCTGCCTCCACTCACACATCCTGACAATAGATGCTAATAAGCATGTTCATTCTGTGTGCGGCTCACTCCTTTAATCTAATTCATGGAGTTTCAGCGAGTGCTCAACTGATTTCTCCCTCCTTGTCCAGCTTTCTGCCTCTCTCCCTTTATCGGCCTGTAAATATAATAATAATCATGGCAGTCAGCAGCCCATAAAGTTACTCTTTGGAAAATCTTGCACTCTTCTCCACAAATAGCTGTCAGACAGGAAGAATTTCAACTCTATTCTGCCTCACCTGCTCCGGGGAGGAAAGAGGGGGAATAGTCTGCACAAAAGGAGCAGACGTGCAAACACAAAGGGGGAAAAGACAGAGCTTAAGGTAGAATTTAAAGTTTTGTTCTGTTGATTTCTGACATAAGAATGTTTTGGTGAACGATTTAATTCAGATTCATTCAATTCTATTCTAAGCTAGTGAGGACTAAGCTAGGATTTAAGGCCCTCAAATCTTAAGCCTTCAGTCCTCTCAATGGCATATAAAAAAGAAATAACGTATCCTTCATCCAATCACAGGAGAAAAAAGCGTGTGGAGGCTAGCGATTCGCCTACCTTGAGACAAACGTAAAGCAACATAAACTTTCTTTTTGTGCAAATAAGCAGTATCTGTACCTACCCTGTCCTGTTAGTGCATCATTCACAGGCTCTGAAACAGAGGATCCTGTTATTTAACACCCCACAGCACACACTGACTGAATCATACAGACAGAAGAAGTCGAGGTACACAGATTTGTTTATCTGAGGTGTGAATGTGATGGAATAGTTACACGTTTGAAGAATTTGCACGGGTCAAAACCGTGAAATAGAATGGTGGCATATCCTGACAAGCTGACACACATCAGACCTCAATGATGCATGTCAGTTTATGAGCCTGAAAAGAAAACAGTGGTATGGGTCTTTTAACGTGGATCAGATACGACCAGTTTATTGCCCTTGGTGAATCAATCAGTTATTATCCAGCCCCTTCTCATTCCCAGTGTGTCAGATAATGCTGCTTTGTCCAGTCCTTTGGTGTGTCATACCAATGCTAGAGGTACCCCTTTGCAGGTATGACACTTACAACTTTCCCACAGGAGATAGAAGTCCAACAAGTAGTTAGTTTGTCTTTTCAGTGTATTTATTTTACCTTTCCACTTAATCTAACACTGTTTTTTGGGCCTAGCCTTAACCTAACTGTCCCTTTGCCTAAACCCAACTAAACAGTGATGTTTCCACAGTTGTCAACAAGCATTTATTATGTCATGAAAGCAGGTCCGACACACAGCTTCCAAATCTATATGTATAATATGGTATATGTAGTTATTTAGCTTTGGCACCCTCATGGCAGTCTCTCATCACATTCACGAGGTAGTCACCCGGAATGGCCTGTCAAGACTTAATTTGTGACATTAGGTGTCTTGTGCAGAGGAAGGATGGGTACAAAGTCTATAGTCCCATTAGTGTTACTACAACTTCTGTACAAATCAATATTATGGAAAAAACTCAGCTAAGTATAGAGAACAAGACAATATCATCATTTGTTTTCCAAAAGGACAATGACCCTCTAGGTTATATAAAAGCTGTTTGTCCAAGGAGAGAGATGGAGTGCTGCATCAAATGACCTGGCCTCCACAATCACCCAATCTGAATCCAATTGACATGGTTTGGGATGAGTTGGACCGGAGAGTGAAGGGAAGCAGCAAACAAGTACTCAACACCTCTGGGAACTCCTTCAAGATAGTTAGAAAACCATTCCAGGTGAAACCCTCATGAGACTAACTGAGAGAATGCCAAGAATGTGCAAAGCTGTCATCAAAGCAAAAGGTGGACTAAGGTGGACTGAAAATATAAAACAGATTTTTTTGTTGACTACATAATTCCATACATGTTCTTTCATAATTTGGATGACTTTGGTAGAAATATACAGTTTTGAAAATAATCAAAAAAATAAAGATAAACACTGAAGGAGAGGGTGTGTCCAAACTTTGGACCAGTAGTGTATTTCAGGCAGTTTGTGTCAAGGAAGATACACAGTGAAGCAATGATTGACTGCAAGCTTCTACTGTAGTGAGAAAAGCTCTTTTCTCTTTAATGGAAATTGAATCGTGCTTGTTATACAAAAGAAATTGCTTTGGTCTGGTCTTATTTCATATTTAAAAGTTGTTTAGTTTCATATTTCATTTTTTTCCCTGTCATATTTAGATTGGATTGCATTTTATTCTGACACTCTGGACAGTAGCAATCTCGATTACATAAATAACTCTTATAAGCAGAAGCGTACTTTTTGAGGAGAAAATATAAAATACAGCAAACAATTTAAAGTTATTGTTACAACTTCTTTTTGAGTGACAGAAGTAAATTATACAGGCTGCAGTTGATCCTGTTGTAGTGCTGTGTAGTTTCTCTATCTGTGAAAGTGCATGTTTTGTCAAACTGAAAGTGTTTTTTTTTATCAGCCAACGTGTAAAGCACAAATAATGATTGGACAAAAGAAATTGTTTTCAAGCTAGGAGAGACGGAAGAGGTGGTGAAGTCTTACTGATCTCTAAGGACACTGATCCCAGAAAGTATTCATCTTTCAAGGCACTTGGAGTTATGGGGGTTGTCTGACTTCCAACAAGCCAGTGGCAGAATATTTTGTACAACTACCAGAATAATTTTACTTTTACAACCATCTTTAACCATCTTTTATTCTACTCTGTCTTCTTCCAAAAAAAGCACACAATAAAGGAACTAAACATTGATAACATGAATCATTTCCATTAAAGGAACAACATTTGTTAAATCTAACACTGTGTTTGAGATTCTGTGTAAATATTTTAATATTTAATACAAAAGAAAATAATACCATTCATAAAGGCAAAGAGTCATTAGAAGGACATTTTCTGCCATTGATTTCTAGATGCTGATCTCAGATGATCCACAGGTTGTCTATCAATGTGGAACTTAACATTAAAACTGCAGGCTCAAGGTTCAGGTCTGTGCCTGTATTCATAGTCTATAAAATTAAAATCAATATTCAGGTCTCTGAAAATCAGAATGAAAACCATCTGAACAAAAAAAATAAATGAAAAGACAAAAAAAATACATTTACCAAGAGTGTACTATGTTGCTACACTATGTTCCACCCTTAGTGCCAAAAGAGTCCTATTCTCATTTTCTTTTTATCATCCTTTGTGTGTGAGGTGTTTTTAATGGCTTTGCTCAGTCAGCATGAATCAATGTGAGTGACACAAAAGAGTAGCAGAGTGGAGGCAAACTTTGGATATGTGCTGCTCTGGGATTTGAGTCCAGGTGCAACATCAGCATTTGTACCAGTCCGTGTTCCTGAATCTTGGTCCTTTGGCAGCATCACTTTGAAGATGTATTTTTTTTTTTTTCTTGGAAGTCTGCTGGAGCCAAGTGGGAGTTGACACAGAACTGCCTCATCTTCAAAGGTTTCTTTTAGCTAAAGTATTGCTGTGCATCTGTTCACCAGTTATTTTTATGTTTTAGCAAATGCAGGGTAGGCACAGCTCTAAAATAAGAGGTCAACAGGTAGTAACTACTCTTACAGATAGTAAGTGAAAGTAAATATGATGGTTTATCACAGCCTGTGATTATGAAATCTTGAATAAAGCTGAAAAGAACTGGTTGTAAAATTATCCTTGATTAAATGAAAGGTGGTTGCTAATGAAGGCTTGCTAAAAGCACTATGGGTGGGGAACTTGTTGCAATGTATACTAATACATTCTGCTTCTACTATTTTTCAAACCTGCTAAGTGAAAATCAACAATTCCTGCAGCATTTTCACATTAAAAGCCTACACTAACAGGAAAGGCAATACAAAAAGCTACTGGAAGGCTTTTAGTGTGAAAGCTTAATGTGAAAATGTCAAGTTTGATGGGCAGTTGCTTAAACTGATCAAAATCATCAATCAAAAAACATGAAGTAGAGGTGGTTCTAGCGAATGAGAACAATAATCCTGGTATAAATACAATCTCAGAGCAGCAAAGTAGTCAGTTCAACAAGACTATGCTGTTGTACTGACTTAATTAATTCTGTGGGAATGTACGCAAGTGCAAAAAGGAGGAGACTAAAATATTCTTTTGAAAAACAGGTAAACTGGAGATGAGATCTTATCCAGCAGCTTGTAGTTAGAGTTACAGTGTTTAAAATGTGCATAGCAGCTTTTAAAAAGATAATTTATTTAAAATTGTGTAGCAACAGTTTTGTTGTTGTCATCCTTTTAAATAACCAGATGTCTCATTTTAAGGATAAAACTGTCCAATTTCACACTTGTCATTTTGAACATGTTCAGTATCCACGTGCCATCAGCCTCCAGTGTTTGCTGCCCCTGGGAGCTGCTGTCACTGTCAGCACTGAGGCATTTTCCACCCAGCTCTCTGGCTCACTAATTGCAAACAGGCTAAATTGCTCCCCAGAGGAGCCAATTTGGTGACTGACCAGTCATGTGCTACAAAAAACCCCCCCAAAAGAATAATGTTCCAAGAGCGAGGTGTCACGAGGAACAATTACAGGACCTGTTGAGCACCACAGTGCACACGTGGTGGATAATAAACTCATGTGATGTGTTTGGGAGTGGTCATGAGGTTATTGTGGCTCAGTGTTAATTGCCTAGATGAACAATATAAAAAGCAAAATTAGCCAAACAAGTTTTAGCTAAAAACATCCAGTTTTCTGATTGTGTCTTGTATGTACAGGTGTGTTTTTAATGTTTTTGTCCACTTCCTCTCCACTCACAGTCACATCTCTGCCCATATGTGTGTTTATATTTTTGTGTCTCACTTCTTTGTTAATGTTACTTGTGGCTTCATTTAAGTGGTCTTTTTTATGTTTCTTCTTTTAGTATGTATCATCTGTGTATGTATCACTGTAACTGTCACTGTAACAGTGATGTAGTTTCCAGAGAAACAAAAAAACAGAATTTTGAAACTGAAAACAACAGAATGTGAATGGGTTTTGCAAATTTAAGCTGAGCACTTATCCTTTTCAGTACTGATTCAGTGTTGGCCTTTTTTCCTTTGAATACAGATGCACTGTAACACCATCTGCACCTTTACAACACTAAGCACTGACGTCAGCAGCCATTATAAAAATATAAAGGAAGGCTTAGTGTTTTAATATCGAGCATTCTTCTGAGTCCTGCAAACCAAATTAATGGAGCCTCCCAGGGTCGCTTTGTAAAAACTGTGTGCCTCCTCAGTTGCTTCTGTTGTATTCAACAAGTGCTACTGGTATGAATGGGAGGCAGGAAAATATTTCTAAAACATTACAATCAATCAAAAAAGAAATCTGAGCATTGCAGCAGCTAAATGAGAATATAACTAATGTTTTAATTAAAAAAAATTGTTTCTGCCTTTGTGACATTGTTTTTTCCCTTAGAAACCTGTCATGTCAATGACACTGGTGAGAAGAGGAAAAGCAGGTACATAATTTTCAAGTCATTTCGTATTCCCATGTAATATTTTTGGAGGTTTGGATCTTCAGATGTAACTATGTCTGTCTCCTGTGGTCCAGTTTCCTTTGTGCAGAATCAATAATAGACCCAATTTGTAATTTGAATACTGCTCAGCATTCTGTGGGTGTTAGCAGACTCAAACACTCGTATAATGGGACCTGTTTTAATGAAAACCTCAAAGGATTCAGGTTTTCCTGCCGTAATTTCCTCTACCATTCAGCCTTACTCTCTTCACCCCCCTCTTTTCCTCCTCTTCCAAACACATAAGAAGCAGCAAAGAGCAGTTAACAAACTGGTTAACAATGGCAGCCAGTTAATTGTGCTGTTAAAGGAACCAGAAGCAGCTGTATGCACCTCCACTCCTCCATCTTTCCTCACATCTGTCTCTGTCATACTGCTCTCAATCTTTAATCTGCTCCTTCTGTCTCTGACTAATATGATCCACTTTTCTTTCCCTCAACTTCACTTACTGTACAGCTTTGCTGAGTTAGGATTAACTTAGCACTGAATGTGGTTAAAATGAGAGCTGTGGATGGCCATCAGATGTAATGTCTGACTAAAAATGAAGGAAATACATTTTAGATATAAACAAGTGGGAAATTCTGGGTTTGAATGTATTTTTGATTTTGTGAAGGTTGTGTGCTGAGCTAACAGGGTGTTCAGTAGCTCTGTAAGTTCCACAGAGTTTATTCTCGTTACAAATTGTTCTGCATTAAATACATATAGCTTTAGTTTATTCCATTATTTTAAAAACTGTATCAATGACAGAACTCTAAAACTAGATTTACCAGAAGTAGGCATGCTTGTGATTCTTTTTCTTATTCCCCTTGATACTTACTTTTCCCTTCAACAGCAACAGAATCATCCCTGCACAGAGCTGCATTTTATTTTCTGGTGCACAATTTCCCATGTTTTCCATAGTTTCTAAAACCATCATCTTCACAATCTGTGTTCTGCGATTTCTGTAATGTGTAACTTGGACAACTTGTCTGATTGTAAACAGAACATCATACTTCAAAGATCACAATATAAAAATATGACTATATCATAGACTTTTACTACAGTAACACAATCTCAGCAAAATACTAAGTACATTTAAAATGAACTCACCAGGAATATAAAATACAATGTGAAATCAAACTTCAACAGAAACCTAATATAGAACATTCAGACTGCATCCAGGATTAGCATGAGATAATAAGCAGATCAACAAAAGGTGTGTAGGTAAGACAAAAAAAATTACAAAAATTAAATCAATTAAAAACACATATCGTGTTGCAGCTTTAGAATGAAAAAAAAAAACACCTGACAGAAGTGACATCTCTCAAGTCGAAGGTGACTGGTACAAAAACAACAACATGCATAAATAACAGATAAAGGGAATAAGGAAATTCAGAGGGAGACAGGCTGTGTGTGTGTGTAATAAAATATGTGCGACAGTGAATGTTTGATGTGCTACTGAGTATGTCAACAAAGAGAAAGAGAAAACAAGTACAGAATGTTTGTGCTTGTATTCGACTCCTTTAACAGAGATCACACCCTCTTCTCTACCTTTAACCTTCTTCATTGATCTTTCTCACCCTTACTTCTCTTCAGACCACTGCATCATTCCCTTTCCCTACCCCTCATGACTTCTTCCTCACCTCTTTCTTTGTTGTCTCTACCTCTAAATACCTTCCCTGGAAGCCCTAACATTAAACCACAAATGGGTTTTTGTCAGTACCTTCCTAAATATCATATCCATCCATCTATTATTTATACTGTTTACCCTGCTAAGGGTTGTGGGGGTGCTGGAGCCAGTCTCAGCTGCAATCCGGCGAGAGGCGTGCTACACCTTGGACAGATCGCCAGTTTATCACAGAGCTAACGTACAGGCAAACAACCATTCATGCTCACATTCACACTGACAGGCAATTTAGAGTCTGCAGTTAACTTAATTGCATGTCTCTGGGTTGTGGGAGGAAACTGGAGTACCTGGAGGAAACCCACGCAGGCACAGGGAGAGCAAGTAAACTCCTAAATGACATATGACCATTCCAAGAACAGCTCACAGTGTAATGCGCTTAGCTACGGGCAGTGGTCTGGGTCTTCTTCCAGACCTTGGAAACTGGCTCCACCTCCCAATAACTGTACAGTTGTCTCAACTAATGATCTCGGAAGAGATGGAAGTTGAGAAAGAGCTCCAAGAAACACTCCTGAATGAGATAAGGCCTATAATCACAATGCTGCATTGGACGGTGGACTTAATGCCTGCAGGCCACCAGAACACCCTAATTCAACACTGGATGTGTGTAAGTTTCTGTGCTTTTAAGAAAAAATCTTAACAATCACTTTCTTTCTTATTTTGCCTCCTTCGTTTCCCGCACCTGAACATCACAACTCCTCCTCCCCTTCGGTCTTACCGTCTCCAACCAGCTGCAGCAGCGCCAGATCCAGTGGCCGTTTCCAGCGGGAGTTCTTGTGCAGGGCGATGCCGTAGCCTGTAGTGGCAAACACCTTGCCCGACCCGATGGTCATCACCTTGTGAAAGAAAACACAAGCACGTAAATATCCATAAAGCTATTCACACACAAACACATAAATCTCTAAACAAAGTCAAATTCCAAAGCACAGGTGGCAATGAGCAAGTGAAAATTAGTAATTTTTTTCCTACTGTCACATAAATGCAAAACAGTTGGCTCAGCTCTAATATGGACATCCCCAAATAATCCCAAAGCTGGAGTGTGGGATATTGTTTCAGTGCAGGAATTAATATAGATCCACATCAGTTGTAATAATTACTGCGGCAGTGGCTGTTGTATGAGGCTGCTGGGAGCTTATGCCTCCCACAGACCTTATTACAAATGATCACTGGGAAGGATTTTCATTCTCGCTGTGGGAGCTGTATCAAATGCAAACTCATAAATAAATCAGCAACAGCGCTGTCCAAAAATGACAATATTAACTAGCTACAGGCCACGAGGGGCAAATATAAATGCATCGGATATATTTGATTTATTTATTGCAGTTGTAGTTCTTTCAGAAGTGCTCATTGTGCTTCTGTTGCTTTTGTTCTTCCCACAAAAAGTGGCTGAGCACACTCAAAGATCTTGTGCTTTATAGCACACAGTAGGTGCTGAGTAAAGGGACTTCAGCCGTGGATGCGACTGTGTATGAGTGTGTCAGTGTGCAGAGCTGTTAAATGAGAAAGACCCATTTCTTACCTTACAGCCCTCATCCTTTCTGGCCATATAGTTCAGCACTGCAGCGTCATAAATGAAGGCATCTAGTTTCCTGCAGGAGAGACAAGGGGGAAAATGACAATGAAGAAATGGAAATCACTGAACTGCAGCTAAATGACAACAGAGGAGGTGCAACTAGCGAACACAATGACAGGGATGATTGATCAGCCAGCAAGGAGAACAGACAGGGTAAGCAAAACCTCTTTCTCAACACCATTTTGTACCAAAGTTCAACAATTACACTGAAATATACATTATAGCAAAAGGCAAAGGTGTCAATTCTGCTCCTGCATTTGCCTCATTAGAGCAGAAAACAACACAGCAACAGTGGAGGTTGCTTTGACAGGAATGTGAATGTCCGTCTGCAGCTGCTTTCAGCAAAGTGATTTCTTATGTAAAGGTGTTTATGACCACGTCATGTTTGCAAATCCCCCTTGAGTCGCTCGTCCTTCAGCCCTGGTGCCATTTCTGTAACGCTTTAAACACAGCTCACGTCTGAATTGAATGTGCCAAAACACTGCTTATATATATATATGTATATATATATATATTGTAGGTTTGACTTAATGTTGTTTCAGCCTGTTGTTACACCGTGCATTATTTACAGAAGTCGTTTTGTAGATGGGTTGGGTGATACAGTAGTCACAATATAATTTAATTTTATAGGACTAATTATTTAATTAATTTTAAATATATTAATTATTAAATGTTTTTATTTTATTATTTTCAATATTGATGTGCAAATTGTATGCAAAACCACATGTAAAGTACAGTAATAAAGTGCAGTATATGTATTGCAGTGCATTGCATTTCACAGATGCATTATATCAAAGAAGACTATTTACACTTTAAAGTATAAAAATGAAGAAAACAAATAATGTACTTTCAAAATGTTGACAATCTTTTGTTATTGTCCCGCAATTCTCTCCATCAACTTGGAGACATCACATTTATCAGAAATTCCTCTAATCTCCCACTAATGACTGCAGCTAGGAGGCCAGCACGAACGGGTGTCCCACTCAGTTGCTTAAATGAACCATCTGCACTATGTGACATAAAATCAGCACTTTACATGTTTGCCAAAAGCACTTTGGGACTTTTCAACAGGAAGAAAAACAAACAATTAGTCCACATCAACAGAATATGCAGGTTTAATAATGGATTCATTTATCAAGTGAAATCTGCAGCTGTTTTTGACAGTTTTATATCAATGTAAATTCTAAATCTTTGGAAACAACCAATCTGAAGTCTTAACTCTGGCACCTGGAAATAGTAATTTCAGACCTTTTTCACTATTCTGACCTTTTCTACGTGAAACAATCAACTAACTGACTGAAAAATGATCAGCAGATTAAACTAAACTGAAAAAAACCAGGTTGTGCAAGATGAATGTACATGTTCATTATAAAACAATGGACTGAATATAACAGCTCAGCTCAAAGTGATGATGTGTTTCCAAAACACAGTATATCTGACAATCTGATGATGGATTTCTAACCTGCTCTTTTACTTCACATTCATTTATATTCACACTTCAGGATATGTGGCTTTGAAGGACGGAGGACTGAAAAGAGGTGAAGAGGATGGTGGATGGTGCATGAGGGAAGGGGTTGGATGATGGGAGAAGGAGAGAGGGGGTTGTGAGATAATTATTGGTGGCAGACAGGAAAAGGGAAGGAAGTGCAACGCAGAAGCAAAAGAGGTTGATGAGCTGGGAGCAAGGAGATAATGAGGGAGGAGGAAAAAGCCAGAGAGACGACAGAGAAAGAATTAGCGAGCGATGGAAAGGGTCAAAAGAGGAGGAGCAAAGATGAGACAGAGATGGAGACGTGACGTTCTGTGCCTTGACGGCCAAATCAAACACAAATATTCACACCTCTTTGTTTTGACAGTGTAAACTAATGTTTCCTGTGTAAGTAATGTCAGGACGAGACGTGGAGAGAACAGCAGTGAAAAAGAGATAAGCAGCACATAAGGAGTGATGGTGGAGAGGCAGGAGGATTGAAGTGAGCAGAGAGAGGCAGAAGAAGATCACAGAAGATGAATAAGAGTGATAAAAAAGAGAAATGCATCGTGGTTTTTAATAACACTGTATGTTAAACCACTGCAGCCACTGCTTGCTGGCATGCCCGTGTGTGTGCATACATTTCCATGTCCAATTAAATATTTAAACCCTCATGTGCATCAACTAACATCTCTCCCCCTCCTCCTCTCCCCCTTATCTCCCCCTCCCTCTTCAACACGATGAGTAAGTGTATATTTTATGGGAAATGCTTTGTGTACTTTCCACGCAGGCGGATAATAAACCCCCCTCCCCACTGAGGACAAGAGGTGTCTGAGTGGCAGTCAGTGCTGATATGGCACGCTTTCCCCCCCTGCACTGCGGCTACTGCGAGTATATAATATTATAAAAATACTTGTTGTTTTCTTTTATGTGTCTTCTTCCCTCGCCTCGTTTAGTAGCCATGAGCCTGATGTGGATGCACTGGCTACAACAGCTACAACAGAGGCGAGGCAGATCAATGCACTAACAGGTTGAGTCATATATTTTTTAAAAGCTGTAGTAAAAAACAGCTCTTGCTAAAAAAAGGATTACAGGAGGATGATAATAACAGAAAGTGGCCTTCTTTCACTGTTTTCTACCCTGATTGTGAAGTATTTTACTCTGTTCCACTTTAGCCTCATGTACTGTTTCCATTTTTATCCAATGGATCCATTCAGAAGAAGCATTTCTGCAGCATGTCAGTGATTTATCTCACTGAGCAGATACATTTCTATATATATATATTAATACACAACAACTCCAACAGACATGTGCACCTCAATCTGATTTTTATACTTTTTCTTTTGTGCACTTTTGCTATCATTATTACGTTATCAAAATAATATGACATTTATTATTTTTCAACAAATGCTTTAACTGGGCAATAAAGCTGAAAAGCCTTAGAAACAAACATTTAAACCATACAGGCAGTGTAAACCTCACAACAGTATTCAACACTGATTAATGTCAAACTAGCTACAGTCCAGTTGATGCTGACAGCATTTTCCCCACTGGGTCTACACTGTACAGTAATGTTAGAGACCTTTCTGATTCCAGAAGGAAAATATTCTTGAATTTGCAGCATTGGAAGGTGCACTTTGCAGACTGGCTCTGAACTCTAACACTGTTTAGAAATGTGCATTGATTTGGCTGTAAAACGAGCACATACTGTACTTCTAAATGAATGGAGCCTATGAAGACGTAGAGACAGCTCCTTCAGCCGTCCTACACTTGATGATACAGTATTTCACTCAGATTTGTCCCAACAGCTTCACTGAATACAAACATGCTAAAAAAAAAACAGTACTGCGTAGTAAAAATATGCAAAACAACAGAATACTTGACTAATAAGCTTTTTTACAGAAAAGATGTGTAACGTATGATGTAATAAATAATGTAACACCTCTGTAATCATAAACATTCTGCTTATTCAGAATAATGAAATTCTACTGTAATAATACAAAAGAATTTTCTCTTAGTAACTGTAACTTATTACAATTACATTTACATTTATTTAGTCATTAAATGACAAGTAGTCTCCAAAACTGTCCATATATAATTGATGTGAGCTGCTTTAGTAAGATGTTGGACGACCAAAAGCCTCCGAAACAGCAAATTGCTCCTTGATCTAGTTTCTTCGACTTTGTACAACTCTACTCAACAGACAAACTCAAGAACTCAACTCAAGATCATTCTTCACAAGATATTCCCTCCATTTGGTGTTGATGTCATGATAATGAAGAGACAAAGTCAAAAGGACAAAGCATATGACGCACACAGTTTTCATGCTAATCCTACATTCACTTGCACTTCTACATATGTATTAAATGTATTAGTGACAGCTCCCCTTAGAATAACAGTGTTTTATGTTTGGACTGATTTGCAGAGAGCATGTTAGACTCAGACCATGCCAGGAATGTGTCCTCTGTCTGTATGAAAGCATCTACATTCATTGTGTTTTTCTAATCATTAATTCAGGTTTTCCCTTGTCACCCCTTTTCCCATTTTGCCCCCCACGTGTTGATGTGCAATTATCAAATCTCACTATGAGATTTTGGCATGTGGAGCTTCAAACACACCTCAAACACATATTTCCTGTGATTTGACCTGATTTTACGCCACAGTCCATCGCACGCATCAGCACATGTATCAAAATGTACAATATGTGTTTACTTATCTTCTATTATTGTGTATTTTTACTAAATATGTTGAGAGTTTAATATGAATCATCACCCTTAGCAGTGTATTTTTGTTTCTCAGGTTTCTCTTAAAAGAGGAAAAGGTTGAAGACGAGCAGACAAACAGAAGGCTGAAAATTACATGAGATCTTTTTTATGAGATATGCATAACAATGAGAATGACTGGACCACCAAAACAAAAAGTAAAATAACTAAACAAGTCAAGGAAGTGGCAATCATGGCTTTAAACTTTAAAATGCTAAATGTATCTGATAAAATATCAGAAAACTGTTTTAAAAGTCAAGATATAAGGTGTATGAATAGAATGGTAAAAGGAACTCGGTGTGTATTGCATATATATTCCTGTGTATCATTTCAGTGTCCTGTAAGTAAGTGCTTTGCATTTCTTCTACTCTGTGCTACTACTAGAATTTTATCACAAAGGTGGAAATCATGAATCACTTTGCTGATACAAACAATTTAATTCAGTTCAGTTCAAAGATCTGTATTCATGGACTATGTACTTTATTCACTTTAGTCCTCCTACGTTAAGTGGGCACATCACTGTACAAATGCACTTTAGCATGTGCAAGAGTCTGCGGATGCTCCGTCTATTACAGAGCAGTGATGTCCAGCCTTTATTCCATCTTCAGACTTATTAACAGACTATGTTTGTTTCTGCGGTGTTTGCTGCCTTTTAATGGGCTTTTAATGAGGAAATAACATGCTGTTAATTATAGCTGCTCTGACAGCGACACACTCTGCTGCTGCTAAAAGCTACGGAGTGATATTGGTGAACTACACATGTCTACAGCTGTTTCCTTCATCTTCACTGCCTCCCTGTCTGACACCTTTTCCTCTTCTTACCCAGTCTTGAGGTTGTCAATGGCCTCCTCCACTCCCTTCTGGTTGTGCCGGACCATATACTGGTGCATGTTGGGGTAGTTGGAGCGGATGTTCTCCTCAGTGCTGCCGTTTGGCACCGTGCCAAAGCGCAGCGGCGGGTACTGCTCCGTTGGCTGTTGGAACTGTTCAAGAAGAAAAGGTGGGTGGAGATTAAAGGGATGGAAGGAATGGAGGCATAAAAGCTAAACTCTGTACCAAGTCTCCACTAACAAATAGTGCCCTCTCTGATGCAGTTTTCTGAAGCGCAGAGGGGGAGAATGATAGAACGGATGAGGTTTTAAAGTGTCAGAGCAGCAGGATACAGTTTTGTGAGTTCTGCAGAAGCTGTACTGTGAAATAACAGAAGATTAGGCAACTGGGAGAGGTTACATTTTGAAGATGCATATACAGTATTTTACCTTTTTCTGTTAACTCAAGCTACCTTCACCCTTTTGGAGAAAAGCAACAAAGTCTCCATAGGATGATCTCCTTTTCGTTCTCTCCTTCATAGGTTTCTGTTTACTTTTGAAGATTAACAAAAGCTTTTAATGTTCTTATTTTGAAACTTAGATTTTTATGTAAATTTTCACGTCATTCTAAATCCTTGCTAAGCTCAATGTCTTGCTCATCTGTCAGTCATTCTATCCATCCATCCATCCCAGACCGTACCTTCTTATCTGACAGCCCCGACACCGTGTCGATGTACTCCTCCTGGATCATGAAGGCAGCCAGGTTGGCAGTGTAGGAGGCCAGGAAGATGACAGCAAAGAAGGCCCACACCAGCACCTGAAGGAGGAGTGTGGTGGAGTGAGATCAATGTGGGCTGAGTCAGGTGTGGAAGTATTCTAAGATTTCAGTAACAGTATTTTCACTTCTTGGCACTTTATTGCTAAGCCCACAGCTGAAGCTCTGTCTTGCCTGCAGGGTAGAGTCGTATTTGTCAGTGTGACAGTCTCCAAAGACATCGCTGCAACCTTGACATTAAGTGACACATTGTTGACTCATGTGAGGAAATCCTTTTTTTTCTGGACACTGCTCTTGACATCAATACAGTTTACTTATTTCTCACAGTAAAGTATGAACATTGTACCTCAATCTTTACCTTCTCCCCACCTTTTGAGGTGATTAACAAAGAACAATTATTAAAGTAGTCTCCTAAAAGCTACAGTCTGTGACTTTTTTTTATTTACTAGATATATATAACAAAGAGGTGCTGCTGAAACCTCCCATGAAGTCAGACCCAATCAAGGGTTAAGTGGTAGTTTTCACATTGTCATTTTGTACAAAGGGTACTTTTACCTGTAATACTTATTGGCAGGTATACTAGGTATTAGTAAGTACAGTATAATATTGGTACATATATTTATAGGCCATGCATAACCTTTTAAGTTTTTTATTGTCAACAAATCCCATCAAAGTCTAAAAGTGTTCTCTCACTCTCCTACACAAATATTTTAAACAATTATTTCCTAAAACAGATGGGAATTTTACTCTGTAGCAAACATTACTCATACAGAACTAAATAGTTTGGAGCACTAGAGACTATTACTGGCTGCAGCGTGGGGTGTGTGTGATTGGGTTAAAATAAACTACAGTATATAATGTATAAGTATACAGTATATAGTAATATATACTGTTATGGTAATGAAGGAATGACTGAAAACAATGAAGTATAATAGGAGAATTATAATGAAAATATATAGCCAGGTGAGTACATTTTACTTTAACTATAACACTGTATCTGATGGTACTACAGTAAATCTGAGTACCATTTTTAACACAGGACTTAAGGAATATATTCACAGTGTCACATCTTCAGTAGAAGATTTAAGTAAGTAAGCCAAATTAATGTAGCACAAATAAAAGATTCCTTTAAAGGTGATTCCAGACCTTGGTGTGAAGAAATTCAGCTGTTCAAAAAGTGCTGCATTTACTGCTGCAAGATGCTGCACTGTTGACATTTAGCCAAGAAGCAAGTGAGAGATGTGGATTAGTCTTAATACTAAATTTGCATTTGGAGCCATTTGATGAACGGGGCCACTTCCTCTCACAGTACTCTGTGTTTATGCCATAAGTTCATGTGCATAATTTTCTTCATGAATAACATGGAAAATAAAAACAGGAAAATGTACAATATCATGCAACTGAGACATAATTAAACACAAATATAATCTCTGTGAATGAGGATTAGGAATTCAAGGAAGCTTCAGAAAAAGGCTTCGTTCTAAAAATAGTCATCGAAGCTTGCTTCGATGACGTATGTGATGACGTATGAAGCCTCGCTAGTGGGACGTACCACGTGAGTGGTTCAGGCAGTGGTTCGCGATTTGGGGTGCCGTCCAAAATATATAGGACAGTGAAACGCAATAAAATGAATATACATGTTTTCCCAAGTTACAAAACTACATTCATCACTTTATAACCCAGGTTATAAACCACACTCACTCTCCTCACCCCGTTTTTTTATTTGCACTTTCCCTTGCCACCATTGTAATTTCAAAAATGTCTG
>JAUMHL010000003.1:2389001-2409259 GCA_032362345.1 Sandelia bainsii | reverse complement strand
TTGATGTTATGAAATCTGCTTTTCTTTCACAAACATGGTCATTTCTATGTGTGTCCACACTTCTGACTGGTAGTGTAATTAATTGGTCATAGAAAGAATTTCCATGTTCCCAAAACAGAGTGTTTCTAAGAGTTTGACAAAAGAGTGTGTGACTGAAAAACACAATGACAGAAGCAAGACACATTACTCAGGTGAACATTTAAGAATTAAAACAGCTGAATTTATGGGTTAATGCAGACTTTCTGAGATAGGAACTTGGAGTTTTTCGTAGTAACAAAATTTTATTCAGTAAATTAATGTATAAAAAGACCCAAAGGTGCAGTTTAATAAAATCTCTACATTCTGCATAAAATGGGATTATTTCATTATTGATAAAAGGCAATATACTTTAGCTTTACTTTAGGCTGCCAGGTCTTGACAAAACAAAAAATGTTGGGCATGTAATCATTGGTTAGGTGTCACAAAGTAATATTCATTAGTGACATTTTTATTGGATAAAACCAAGTATAAAACGAAATAAAAATAAAAAGCTAACAATGTAAAAGACATCAATCAATAACTTACTCTTACTTAACTGACCCAGCTGATAGCTGTAAACACAAACTGCTAAGTAGACTGACAAATAAGTTGAAATTGAGACAGATAAAAAAGAAGAAAAAGGGAAATTTAACTGATGAAAACTAGACTAAAATGTATTTATTGTTGACTAGATTAAAACTAATTTAAGACTAACAACCTAATTGTTCCATGTCAATCACTTCTGTACCTTTCTAAAGACAGGCAGTGAAATTAATTCTCTAACTCTCTTTTTTTCCACTTTAAACAAATTATTTTGTTGTTTGTTGCACCAAGTTGCCAAATGAAACACTATGAATGTTTCCCTTGAGGGAGCTGTTATCCCTACCTTTCAGTGTGGCCCAGCATACTGAACTTCCAACGTGGTCAGACAGCAGGTCTTTAGAACTAGTTCTGAGACACCACAAACCAACCTTTGGAGAAGGAGGTTGCCATGAGGGTGGTCATCCTACCTCGAGCCCACACAGGCTCCACTGTGTCAACTAAATATGAATGATCTGGTTCAAATAAATAACAGTTTGGTGGCAAATGGTAGACAAAAAGTTAGAGCTTAAAGCTTTAAAGCTTTTTGGGAATCAAGCTAGCTGTAACTTATGGTGGTCAGTGGTCAAAGAATGTAGCGTCTGTCGTGTTTTCTTTCTCACTTGATTCTTTCTTGCACCTTTGAACTTTCCTTACGTGTTTCTGTTGGCTCCTCACTCTGGCCTTGCTTATTCTTTGTTGTTCATGCACCCATACACAACCATGCGGGGCCACAGTATGGAGCTGCTCTCAGCCCTGTGGCCCAGCGGTGTTAAGATAAACGTCTTTCGAAGCCCTGCATCTCTTTCCAACCATGACATGTTTCAGATTGTCTCCTAAATCTCCTCTGACAGAAGGATAGATGTACTACTGCAGCTGTGTAAGTATGAAATATATCCCTTAAGGAAGGGAACTAAAAGATAAAGTCTGTGAAGGGAGAATATAAGTTGAGTCTTGAAGCGGACTAGAGGGTTGAGGATTGCCTAATAATTGCCAAATTTCCTGAAAAGTTTGGACTTTTTCTAAACTGCAATAAAACTAAAATCTGTGATTGGTCAATTTACTTAAAAGTTAGATTTATCTGCAGAGACCAGGTTAGTGGAGATGGTTTTATTTGATTTAATGTCTAATTTAAGGCTATTTCTTCTTAACAAACTGTCATTTTGCTTTAGCATTTGGCAAATTCAGTGTTTTAAATTTTGCTGTAGTTTTAGTTTGTTCCTGGTGATTTTCAAGGTAATTTTTCTGTGTTATTATTATTCGTATTTTGGTTTGAACTAACACTAACGTTTTAATTTGAGCAAAAGAATTGATATTTGGTAAGATTTTAACTGCTTGAATTTCAAACGAATTCAGTTAAATCTTAATTAGACAGACTGAGATATGTTGTTATGCATAACAATAAATAATAATAATAATAATACATTTTATTTAAAGGCGCCTTTCTTGACACTCAAGGACACCGTACAATAAACAACAGAGATAGGGGGAAAAATAAATGAATAAATAAATTAATTAATATATAAATCAATAAGCAACAACAAGAAAGAAAGAGAAGAGCATAAGCATACATGACTGAATAAATTAAAAGTGGAATATAATCAAAGAGAGAACGCAGTCTTAAACAGGTGGGTTTTCAGTTGCATGTCTTTGATTTACAAAACTGAAACTTAAAAGTTACGTGTAAATTCAAAGGAGTATACAGTGTGTACTGCAGCAGCACAGTTCATTTACACTAATGCATATTTACATTTAGTCTTTTGGCAGACACCAACTCCAAAGCCACTTTCAAGTGAAGTGACAAGCAGGCAAATAGCTGAGTCAGGGAGAAAACACTGACATAGATTCATGGGAAGAAATGTTTTATCAGACGCAACTATCAGATATGGAAGAAAGCTGCAGAAGATGCACAATAGTGCATCCACATGAGCAGGTTTAGGGCACAGCTGGAGAGTTTAAAGAGCACTCGCCTGTGACACTTCTCTGTCCTAACAACCCATTTTGCTACAGCTTATCATCACATCTGTCCCACACAATGCACACTGACAGACAGACAGACAGACACACACACACACGCACATCTGCATGTCCACCAGCTCCTGCTCAGATTAAAACATAACAGAATGTCTTAAAAAACTGAAAGCAGCTCTATCACTTTCCCTATCAGAACGATTCAAGCTCTCCCTCACTCTTTTGTGTTTGCTTAGTACTGGTACCTACTGTACAATACAAAGCAGCTCCGCACATTTTTCATCTCTCTGTTCTGTTTTTTATTATTTCCATTCTTCTCTGACTCTACCTGTCTCCGTCTCTCATCTTTCCATCACTTTATGCTTCGAAATGTCTGGAATTAGTCTAAGAAGATTGCTACATTAGGATGTATTATCTTTGGAGCAGCCAAATTTGGCTTAAATGCACTTTATTAAAAAAAAAGAGAAAGTGAAAAATATCACCACTGGTTCACTGTGGGAGCTCATCTCAAATCTAAAGTCTGTTTTGTCGGCTTGGTTTTGAGATGCAAAGTTTGAACCTTTTCAAGCAGGAGACAAAAGCATGTGAAAAATCAAGGCTTCTTACATACAGTGCTGTGAAAAAAACAACAACAATCAGTAAGCGGGCAAATACTTTTTCACTGCACTGTAAGTAAGTTATCAGGGCTAATATAGTATGTCTTTAGATAAAGGGAAAGGAATGCAGTATATTTTTGAAACACTTACTGATCATGTTACTTACATTTCTGGGTTCAGTTTGGTGACTTGGTGGCAGGCTATTTTAAATTCCCTTCATTACCACTGTGCAAGAAATTCACATGTGAAATAAACTGCCTCATGTACAAGGCAAACAAGATGATACACAGGGATTTGGTACTTGTGTTGTGCTGCTCTGGATGAAGGATATTAAAATTATGTTATCAGGACATAACCCCCAAAATGAGACATTAATTAAATAATTAATTATCAATCACCTAAATCTGCTCTCTGCTCATTAAGACTAAACTTTAAAGCCTTTGCCTCAACAGAACTTGTAAGTTCTGTGTAGGCTGATGCTGCTACGTTTTTGATATGTTTTGTAAGACAATTTCTTTTTGAAATACTGAAATACTAAAAGTTTTTATTCTTTTTGTCCTACATTTGATCAAGCTGTATACTAAGAAACCTTTGCTTCTTGTAAACATTTCACGAATAAAGTGGATTTAGAAAGATTTTCCTTTCAAGTGGTGAAATGACACCAGGTCAATACTTTGGAAACTCCGTATACTTCAGCATTATCCCTCAATAATAACTGCCACTACATCACGTCAAACGGTTCTGGTTGACTCAATAAGGGTTCATCTTGTGACTCATAACAATTGGTTAAAGTAAGATGTAGCAATACACAAAAACCTTGTGTGTCTAAAATAAAACTGTGCAATTCCCTTTTGGTTTGATTCAAAAAACAGAATCACTAAGTAGGGCAGACTGAAAAAGAGCATAACATGTAAATCAACTGAGGTTTTACATCTGAATAAGTACACCTTGAAATATATATACTGTATATACTATAGTATATATAAATATACTGTAGCATGAGCTAAATCAAGGTATTCTTTATGCTTTATAATGGACATATTTTATTGCACTTATAAACCTAATGTTGCACTTGCACTCAATTCCTCTTGAATCCACAACAGACTAAGGATAAGAAATCTTTGAACTGCCCTTTAAAAGATTTCTCACTTACTGCTCAGATAGTAAGACTCCCAGGGGAGTTTCACCATGGCAGCAGTTGATCCCATTTTAGTGTTGTGTATGATACTAAGGAGTACAAATAAACGCTTTTTATTACATAATGGAGTACTTTATCCCTTTTTTATTGTTGTACATGATAAACACTCACATGAAGACATATAATCCTGGGTTTTGAGATTCAACAAACTCATAAGCTTGAAGACATGAAGTCAGTTTTTACTTTTGGCTTTTAGATGAGCCTCTGCTGAGTTTGTCTCTGTCAGGATTCAGGGTGACATACAAATGAACTAGTCTTGAATTAACTAAAGGCTTTTAAATTGTGAGGTGCACCTCCCCATGGGGCTATGGGAGACTTGCAGGGAGGGCTTAGAGGTAGAAACATAAGGCAAACATGAAGCAAAGATAAGCAAGGCACTTGAAATCAATGACACACCTTAAATATTGAACTATTTGAACAATTTCTCTGTCAACTCTGTACACACAACCATGATACACATATTTTTTACAATTGTGACAATTGATCTTGAATGTAAAGAACTTGCAGAGACTGTTTCACAAAGCTGGACTTTGACTATGGCTTACATCAAACTAATAGTGAGACTTCAGATAGATATCTAATTTAATCTGTTGCACTGTTTGCAAATTAAAAACGAGCCCATGTGGATGTTATATTATTCTGTCTTTGTTAGCTTGATGCATGGCTGGCTATTAGTACTGCAGCCAAAGCTAAACTCATTATCCTGAAAACAAACACCCACTGCTGCAAAAATACACACTCTGGAGTTGGAGTTATACTTTCCAAGCCACTGATAACATATTGATAATGTATAAATGATGTCACATTTATTTCTGAGAACTGTCCTAGTTCTAGTGTACAAGCCACTAGTGTGTATGGTCTTTGGGACCAGAAATGAAGAAGCACACAAATCATCCAGGTATTGTTTTGGCTGGAATCCAGAAGAGTGTAAATTATTTTGCACCACTAAGCAAATTTTATATGAATGTATTGGGCACAATGTCGTAACCTGGTATTCAGTTCTACTCAATACATCTATGATTTAAGACTATACAACATGGATGGCTATAGTGGGGAGGTTCTTGTCTCAACCTTATCTAAGGTGAAGACTACAGTGTCATTTTTTGAAAGCCTGTGAACTAGACTTCTGTTCTTGGTAGTGAAGAATCATAGCAGGCATATTTAGTTCAAGATGAAGAGCATGAATTTGACCTACAGTCACACAAGCAGCTACATTCTTTAAAATCTAATAGTGGATTTATTTTCAAAACTGTGATTAAACAGATTAGAGTTTATACAAATAAACACATTTCACACAATGGCACAAGTGAATGTAACTCACCAAGGAAAGCAGAAGGTGACACAGTGCCGTTGCTGCGAGAAACCATGACACTGATGCCGGTCTCCACAAATGGAACGGAAAACTCCACAACTTCCGACCTCTCTTCGTTAATGGTGAGGGAGCCGATGGCCATGTCAGCTCTGTTGGATACCACCTGGAAAACAAGACACCGGAATTATATCATAAATGATAACATTCGTGAACTCTACAACCTGTTCCTCGAAGCAGACTCTTTGAAAAGAAAAATCCTAAGCACTCATCCTCAGTGTTCTGTGAGAAAAACGTCACAGACTTCATAGGCACGCTCGTTTTCTTTGTCTTGGCATGCAAGCTATGTTCCTCCTCAGAGCTCCACTGACATCTGTAAATGAGACTCAAGTGGTCAGAGGGTGAGGAAGTGGGGGATTCACAGCTCTGTTGTGTTTTACCTGGCAGGAAAAAGAGGCCTGCAGTCGAGGGACTGTGGAGGTTAGAGGAGCTGGCTACAGACCAGGAGTTCATTAGTCTGAATCCTGGCCTGGCCCCAAAAGTCTGTGAAAGACAAAAGGTTCTGCTGTTCCTCAGCAGACACCACTGAGAGGCCCTACACCAGGTTTTAAAGTCACAGTCTTTAAGGTACTCTCCCTCTTTTTCCATTGTAGTCGTCAGTGGTAAGTACACACTGGGCACTTCACATATATCACCTGTCAGTCAAAGAGTAGTGGCAGTGGCATTATATATCTGCATAAGAGCTGACTCACGCTGTGAAAGATGCAAAAACCCAGTATGTGCCCCATTACATCACTGTAATAAACAGGGCCTCATGCAGGACTCTCATTTTTTTTTAATTAGTGTTGAACTTGCATCTCCTTATTGCTGATTGGCTTGTTGAACACAGGAATTTGTAAAGATGACACACAACATAAAATCAAGTCGAACTTGTGCAAACTTGCTAAACAACTTAACATAACTCTAAAAGTTTTGACACAGAACCATCATGTTTGGCTTCACCTCCCTTTTTCTTCCACAGCAGCCTCCACATTGTTGCTGTACACTGGTTCACAGGACCCACTAAAGTGTTGGAGAGTAACAACACAAATGAGAACAGGGTTCCCGCACTTATGAACAAATTGTTGTTGTGGATGGTGCACGCTCATCCACGGGGGGGGTTGTGCATGGTCCTTCTTCCAGAACCTCAAGCAAGTCCAACTGTCATCAAATAGCCCTTTTGGAAATCCATGACCTGAAGACAAATGGCTTGTGCAACTTGCGTGTCAACTGAGAATGACAGCTACATCACTGCTTTACAGAGTAGAACAACACGAAATACAGCATTGTCCTCTCCAAGAAAGAAATCAGCTAATGTGATCAATATTACAGTAATAATAATATGAAAGTGTCAATTCAGTCTTATTATTAGACTAATGTAAAACTTTATTCATAGCATATTCCTAATTTTGAACATTAGTTGTCACGGTTTTGTTATTTAACTTACTAATGCAGTTAACGGTCTAGATTTATTTGGAAAGTCTTCTTTGCAACACATTCACATTTTGCCACTTTCCTTTTAAAAATTGTTGCAGAAACAGGCGATGTTGTTATAAAGTTTAACTTATAAAACGATAAGCAACCATGTATAATGGATTACTTACATTTAAGACTTGCTACTTGGCTTCTGCCCGTGGCGTTTCCCAATCAATTCATGGTTTCTAATATACTGCCATGAAATGACATCATATCATAATTGCAGCAATTGAATTAGATGCAAATAAATGTCTATTGTGACGGATAACCCTTCTCATGCAAGTTTCAAGTCTCTGGATATCACATCAATATTCATTTCATAATGGACATACCATAATGCAATCATGAAATAAATGGGAATTAATGGCTGGTATTGTGAAAGAGAATGTGTTGCTGAAACAACGAGTACTCGGTCAACCTTCTTTTGATAACTGCAGGAACAAATTGTTGAACTTATAATCAATAGATTGTCTTTGAAGGCTTTGGATACACTTTAAGGTACATTTCTCCAAGAGTGTGATGACGCACAAGTTTTACACTTTCCATACTGTGTGATTAGTTCCCTCTCTGCCTGTCAAGATCAATCAATCCATGATAATTATTCCATCTAATTCAACTAGGTCATGTGAATTATTTGAATAAAGCAAACGTCTGAAAGCGACACCTGTGACACATTCGGGAAGAGCTTCATCACTCCAGAGAGTTCATATTAAGAACAAAAAAAAATTATGACAGTGTGATTCATAGTTGAGGATGAGAAAATCTTGAGGAAGTAGAAAATTACTGCCTCATTGGGAGGCATTCATGTAAAGAAGAAAGGCAAAAAGCAAGGCTGAGTGACATTCTGAGAAATACCAGAAATTATTGTCAAAGTGTAGGCTTTGGATGCAGAAGCAAGGACAGAGCAAGTCTGAAACACAGACACACTGGCTCTGGTGAAACTCCTGGACATGAGGAGCGTTTAGGTAAAATTAAATAATACAATGTTATGGAACAGAAATGTTAGAGGGCAAATGAGGGTAAAAGAATGAAAGCTTAACAAAAAAGTCTGGTTTTGAACAAAAAAGTTTCTGCTGCTGTTAGCCTAGACAAGAACAACCAAGGACAAGATGTCATGAGATATAACAGTTTTCACAGAAACTCAGCTGTCCCAGTGCACACATGTTCGTCTGCTGCTATAATTAAGCAACTTGATGAGATACTGACAGATGCTGGGCAGGAGGCAGCTGGGGACAGAGACAAAGAGAGAGACCACCTGCATCTCTAAGGCCTGTAAACAACAACATCAGGACTATAATGTACTTCTCAAACAGTGGAACCATTACACACTGGCCAACAGGGGACTGGTAAATCAACACGAGACATTTTGGAAGTCCCCTGTTGGTCATGTTTTAATCATGTTACAATCATGTGGAAAATGCACCCTGTGTGTGCATGTGAGGATTTAAACTTCTAGTCTTCAGATGCTACATACTGAAGCTTTGCTAATATGGAGGAACATGCATGATGTATTACAGTGTTACGTTGTGGTGACTACGCAATAGTATGAGGCGACTTAAGAGCTGCGGTCGGTCAGCTTAGACTGTTTTTCTTCTGTAAGGCTCAGAAATCTTTCGCATTTTGTGACTTTACAAAGCTATTTCCACATCAGATCAAACAGACAAGAAGAACCTTTGATGTTTAGTGTGGACGACACATCTGCAGGTAAAATCTAATGCCTAACAATAAATCAGATGGGATCAAGTCAAAAAGCCAAAATGCTATGAAACACTAACAGGGTCACAAGTCATCTCCCTTTAGAAACACTATAAAACACAGAATGACCTCCTCAGAGAGGAGGTTGACTCATGACCTGTTTGACTACACATTTCGTAGCAACTGGTGTCAGTGAGTGAGGAGGTCAACATATACTTCTATCAAAAATTGTAAAATATTTGCTACGCACTGTGGATCCTGTCACTATGTGCAGGGAAATTTTAGAAGTCAGTACACAGTGTTGGGAAGTAACTAACTATGGTGTTTTCCAATAATATAAATAATCTGTTAGTTTCAGAGAAAAAAAAGATTAAACTAGAATCAAACTAGAAAATGCATTTCCTGAAGAAAATGCACTGTGAATGCTGAATGCAAGCGAGCAGGCTCAGCTGCTGAGAACCACCAACGAAAAACTAAGTTGAACATTAATGTTATGTGTCAAATTAATTTACACCATCAATTTTCTGCAGTTTTCTGAATTCTTTCATTCATTAACTTTATTTAACCACTTACAGGTCAGAGAACTGGTAAGTGAAATAATTACTCAGTAACAAAGTACAACAAACAAGTGTGATGTGCCTTTTCTGAACATGGTAGAAAAAACAGAGTCAGGCAGCAATATATAGAACTGTGTCATCTGTATAGAGATGTATAACAGCCGCAATATTATACGTCTATGTGCAAACAGACAGTTCTTTGAGGACAAATCAGAAACACACCATGTGAGTGGAAACATCAGAGACCACAGAGGTAACAGATCAGAAGATGTGTAAGAAGATTGCTCCATCTTTAGAATGTAAAAAATATAAAGCACAGAGCAGAGGATCGTGTCAGAGGTTGCTTTCTGGCTTCAGAAAGGCATGATGTGTAACGGATAAATCTGGAGAACATTTAACTGCAAGTCAATCCTATTCTTAAACTAAAGTACTTTTAAAGTCTATAAACAGGCTTACTGCTGCAGTTTAAATCTGGAGATAAATTAATGTAGGGGAGGCTAGGTAGGGAAGTTTCTCCAACTACACTTGTTCACACCCACCACTACATCTGAACACACATTGGTCTCTTCAACAGATACCACATAACTATAACACACATCATAATTTACTCACAATGAAGCAGGAACATGAGACCCAGTCCTATTACCAAATTTCATTCCACTCTGTAAACTGGTGACTGACAGAGAAAACATCTTCTATCTGTGCATTTAGACCTGATTCAAGACTGCAATTGGAAGAACTCTGTGAAATAAGTTCTAAGAAAACTTTGTGTAGGACAACTTTATGAATAAAAATACAGCAATGACTAAAGCCCTGCAGAGAGAGAGAGAGAAGGTCAAACCATCCGTGAGTACACAAAACCATGTCGAGTTAATGAGTTTGAGTTTAGAACAGAACGTAATGCACAGTGATAATAACTGTGTCCAACATATCCAAACACTGTGTTGGCACTTTCATGTAAACCAAGTCACTGTTATAAAGAACTGGTGAAAAGGAGGCAGAAACCAGACTAAATCTGAAACCTTAAAACTTTGATGAAATGATCAGATGTACTCGATCTCCAAGCATGTTTTTACTCACAAGGTCTAAATTTAAAATGAATTTGCAAAGACAGAATGAGATCACAACACACACATGCGCTGTGATACTCTGCCACCCATGTCTAACTCCATGTTAAACCAACTTCATTAATCTAGCCACCAGAGGGGGATTGGCATCGTGGAAACAGCAGAGGATCTGTCAACACACACACACACACACACACTGGCAGTCATGTATAAGCAGTCACACACATTTGGTGTTGTCCCCTGTCTCTCTCTCTCTGTTTCTCCAGCACTAATCTTTCTGACAGCCTCCCTCCATATTTTCTCTCTACTTCTTCGATTCCGGTGCAATCCTCTCTGGCTGGGACGCATTTTATAGGATTTGAGGCAGGATAAAAAGAATTTCATGGGAGCCATCGAATCAAAGCCCCCTTTTTGTAAACACAACAAAAGAAAAAAACTGAATAAGAAACGTGGTGGTAATGCACAGAATAAATGGAGAATTGGAAACACAACTATAATATCTCACTGAGACACACACACACAAAAAAGGGTCATGCTGTGTTTGTGATCTGGGCTGCTAAACTTTAGAATAAACTCCCAGAGGAAATGCAGTGTGCAGACTGTGTCTTCTTTCAAGTCCCAGCTGAACATTTATTTTTAAACTTGAATTTAATCCCTCTCTTATGAAGATAAGTTGTTCCTAAGGCCTCCACCTCGGTTGAGTGAGGGGTGCCCTCATGCCTATTCAGGGGCAGGTGTGAAGTAAAACCAACCTGGAGGATAAAATTGTGGTCTCCAGCCAACTTTCCTCAGACTGAAGAAGCTACTTGGATGTTACAACCTAACAAGGAAGAAGTCCAGTTGCCATGACTCAACTTCCAGTCAACTTCACCTGGATGACTGAGAATCTTCACTGACAATACACCATTAAATGTGCAAAAGAATAGGTGAGCATTTCTGAGGCTTAGAAGTCATGTCAATTATGTTTGACCTATTATTTGGCAACAAAGAGGGATATCGGAACATGCTATTAGGGTCCAGCAATAAGCAACACCATTTTCCAGCCTTGAGGTCTGTGACAAGTCAACATCAAGGAACTAGAGGCAACCGAGACTGACTGTTGCGTCTCCTCACATTGCCATCATCTAGACCAGGGGTGTCAAACAGAATTTCATCCCAGGCCACATCAGCATTACGGTTGCTCTCAAAGGGCCAATTGTAACTGTAGACTATATGCAGTGGCTGACCCGCCCATATAGGCAAAGTAGGCAATTGCTTAGAGCAGCACTTTGACAGGGGCAAAAACAGCCACTTGCCAATGGTCATGTGACTCTCGCTGCAACTGGGGTGCTCACATCTGAGCAAATCTCCATGTCGATCCATGATGAGGACCGTGCACCACAGGCGGTGCGCACTGCGGTGCCAGAACGCAGAGCCGCTTTATTTAACAAGGGAGCATTGTTCTATATCCCGCTCTGGATTCACTCCAGTACAGTAAACACAATTAAGTATAACATATAACACTTTGATTTTAAATGACTTTTACCTGTGGGGAAGAAGCACGACTAATTGTTGATGACGCATGGTGGAAACAGTCAAAAACTTTGGCAGCTTTTAAGTTGCACACACAGCTGTTGTGTTCACTTTTAAGTAGTAGTTCAGTGAACAATCAGTACATTTTGGGTTCGGTTCAACACAAAGAGGAGAACATTTGTTTTTTCTTTTATCATTTGAAGGCAAACATTGACTGCCCATGACAGTTACTAACGATACAAAGTTCCACTGTTTATATGTATTATTGGGGACACGTCCCCTGGTCCCCCATGAGATCATGTGCTTGTCCCTCTCCTATCCCCATCTCTCATCAATCATGACTGAGGATACAGAAATAGCAGTACTGTGGTACATTTAAACATATTTAAAGTATATAAAGAGGTGATTATTGAAGGAGAAAGTAGACACAGGGATTCAGTTTTAAAATACAACAATATAGTTGGTTTGTCTGTTAGTATTGGATATTCAAAATAGAGGGGTGGCAAAATAATTTTTTTAGAAGCTCTGGCGCCTTGAGTTGAGCCTTGAGACACATCAAGACCCAGTAACTTCACTAACATGTCAAATTTCGACACACGGAAACTGAGGTAATTAATATGTTAGTAAAATATTAAAAATCAACATCCTCACCTCTCCGACCATGCCGTTCCACTCCCCATCAATGTTCTTGCCATGTCGCCCGTTGGTCACCAGGTAAAGGTCATAGGTGAAGCCAACGATCTTGGCCAGTCGCTTCAAGACGTCGATACAGAACCCTTTGCAGCAGTGCTTCATGGGCCCAGCCCCCTCCACCACCAAACTGACACAATGATGTGAGAAAAGACAGATACAGTGTATGACTCAGTGAACATGTGAATGTGCTTTTTATGAGCTTTTTATCAGGGACACTTTGACCTGGATGTGCTGCCGTGCTGTGTGAAGCTGAACAAAAAGGAGAGGGATCTGCTAAGGGAGAGAAAACAAACAGAGGGAGAGCTGGACACTGAGGAAGGCAAGGAAGGTATGAATTATTGGTGAGGGAGCAAGAGTGGATCAATACTGACAGTTTGAGTTGTGTTTGAAGAGGCAATGCTCGACAGGTCAGACAACTCAGGAGGAGAAGTGTTACATTATTTAAACAGCATTAAACTCCAGTTTTGTGTTCTTGGATACCGTCTATAAGAAAACTAAATTCTACCGAGGCTTCTGAACACGTCTTTCCTCTGAGGCTTTATCTGCTGGACACTTCACCCTGAGAGCATCATGAGCTGGTCGCACACATGGGAATCCAAGTACATTTAGGTGACTGTCGGTCAAGTGGCTGCAGTGCCCTCCATCAGCTTTCCACTTCATGGTCCCTCAGACACTTTGCACTGGCAGCCTTGCCACTCTGTTACCTAGCAACGCAACTTGCGCATTAAGCAAATTGGTTTTACTAGAGGCCTACGTAAGATCAAAATTATGAGGGTGGGATAAACGGGTCTGTACTCATTAAACATTTTCATATAGTTGTTTTCTATTAGACCAACTCTCACCTTTACTTGGGAGGAATAAAATAAATGAAAAGTTGTTTTATTGTGATATTTTGACTAGGAACGATTTTTCATGGAACAGTCTTCATTTATGTGCAAATAAATTCACATTGCTCACCTAACATATTTCTGTTTTTAAACCACTAATTATGGCCACTCGTATCATTGACCAACCAAGTCTCCTAGAAGTTACACTCCTATGCAACTAGACTGCAAATGCGATTAAATTTTTGTGGCAAACATGATCATATAATGATTATACTGTGATACGACATATTTTTTAAATAAACAAACCTCTACATCTATTAACAGAAATCAAGTTGTAAGGAAGCAGTCAGGGTGGATGGAGGACATGAAGAGTGCAGGACAGGCAAACCAAGACCTGAGTTCTACTCCTGAGTCCTATCTAATGTTGGGTTTAGGCAAGAAAAGTACCTTGGTTGGAGAAAGACTGATGCTTTATTTAAAGTTTAATGAAAGTGTTTTAACAGTGACGGGTTTTTCTATTAAGCCAGACCACAGTCTTTCTCTAAATTTAAACTTTTTTGAGCGTTGAAACCTAACCATAAATAGTTTAATAACAGTGTTATCACAAAATGGATTGTTGCAATCAGAGGTAATAGGTAACATCGTTTCGAGTACTGTACTTTATGCATTTTCACTTCAGTCAGTGCATTAATCTGTTTGTTCTTTTAAACCACAATATAAACATACAGTCATTTTTAAGTCCAACAGCTGGTGTTTATATATATTATGTGTTATGTGATATTAAGATGTGATGTGGCCCTGATCACAGCACAACGCTGTCTCCTAAAAATTACGTTTCTATACAGCTGTCACAAATGCATTTTTGTGGGGAATGTAACTGCAACTTTATTACATTTTCTATAACAATAATGACCATATGTTCACAGTTAAGGTAGATGACAAGTCACAAATACGTTGATACTTAATACATCAATTCAATGATTTACAACATCCTGTTTTCTTTTGCAGAAAGTTTCTGCACAGCAAGGACTGTTTAGTGCAGTAAAGCACCTGATTCAATTCAATTTTCAATTAAATTCAGTTTAATTATATAAACAAAAATTATCTCAAGGCACTTTACATAATAAAGTTAATAACAATAACAAAATTATAACCAAAACCCAACAAATCCAGAGTGTGACCTGGTGTTTTATCAGTTTATTTTGTGGACTGGACAAAATCATGACCTTGGTCTCAAAGCAAAATCAGAGCCAGTAAGCTCTAACGGTCACAAAAAAAGATAAAAACAAATCCAATGTCTGTAAGTAAATAAAATATATAATAAAAAGGGAAAAAACACATTAAAGTGGGTTGATTATCAGGAGAGCAAACGTCTCTCTCAGCCAATAAAATTGATGGGGGATGAATTTGTTATCTCTCCATTGGCCAGGTCATGTGCTGGCAGGAAGGAAGCTTATCTGTGATAGAGTAGGAGCCCAGAAGACACACACACGTCTCACTATATTTGTGAGGACACTCAATGCATTTCCAAATCACTTACCATAATTCTAATCCTAAAAAACCCTTTACAGTGTCCACACAAGCACAAAGTATACCCAGATATACATATATAATCTTACTATCTTTCTCCTCCTGACGTTACTTTTGCCAGAAATAAACCCATGTACACATGAAAAAGGACAAACATAAGATAAATATAATTATAAATATAAAAGCTGATCGTATTGTCTGCCTTTTAGTACATTCAATGGTAGAGAACTGTAGAACTGTTTATAAATGAGATTAAATCAGTCCGCCTGTGCTGTGGCTCACGTTACTTTTAGGGACATGCAGCAGGGATGTCTTCTTCGTGATTAAAAATCTATTGATTTAGCTGTGTATGTTATGTCTACTGTTTATTATCTGGATTGATTAGGAGATAATTTGCTTTACTTTGCTGTTTGGTTTAAAGTTTCTATTGTGTTTTTAATAATGAAGCTGCAGTAACAATCTTGCTGTGTGTTTTGATGTGATGCTGTATGACTTTTAATGTATCTATAGCTGTTGTGAGGCAACTTCATTTACCTTTCTGGGATAATAAAGTTATTTTGTCATATTTTAATCTATTAATCACAGTAGGAAAAAAAACTTTCTTTAAGTCTCTGTCCGAGCCAGACATTTCAGTTTCACAAAGGACAAGAGTGTGGTTTCAGGATGGTCTCTATCTAACCACTTTCTGAAACTTCTTTTCCACTTTCTACTGTTTATAGGCTGATAAGGATTTAGTGGAGAAACCACCAGGATACGACAAGGTTAGAAATCAGCAGTTATATACCAAGCTGACTCCTTTGGTGTGTAAAGTGTCAGGTAGAAAAAAAACTGATATCTACAATATATAATTCTTTTTCTGTCTGTTTATGACTTTCTATATAAATTTTTATACTTGTTTTCACAGCAATATGTTTTTGTTTTTAATTCTGTCATTTTAATTCTGTGTTTTATTTCTCTCTATAAGTCTAATTAAACTACCAGAAAACTGTCAGTGAATAGGTTTTCAAGTAACATTTTACTATATGGTGCTAAAGGAGCAATCATTTGAGAAACAAACTTTGCACAATTTGGGTACAATGAAAACACATCAGTGGAAAAACTTTCATTGATTTCAGTGGAAGAAGTGGTCTTTTACCTGGAGTTGACAGGCATGCGACACGGTACAGAATCCCGGATGCAGGAGCTGGTGCCGGGGTCAGCAGGCTCCACAATGACAAAAGGCCTCTCCTCCAGGGTGACCACTCGGAGGTGCTGGGAGTCATCCAGGGGCTTTAGGAAGGAGCCGTAACGAGACAAGGGATGGTAACGCAGACGCAAGTGGCCGTTCTCCCACCATCCAACCTAGGTGGGTGTAAACACAAGACCACAAGAATATCAAAGATGATCAGGTCTTCAATTCTGAACTATGGTTAACAACAGTTCATCACACATAACTCCGCAGTTTTATGTCTCAGCTACTCTGTGTGGAGCATTCAAGTAATTTTATCAAGGACACATCTCAGTTTTCAGCTTCAGTTTTCAGTCACAAGTTTTTATTGGAATAATATCTTGTTCATGAGCTAATCACAGTCTCACAAATCAAAGTTGGCTTTAACTTTAAAGGCACACTGCTTGATTTCTGTGGAAAATCTCAAGAGAAAAGTATTACAAATCATAGAATATCAGCGGCAAACCCAGATAATGATACAAAAGATAAAGTTAAAGACATTGTACAAAACAAAGGCACCATTATCTACACAATATCTATTCCCTCGTGTAGTGGTACAGATAAATCTAAATTACACACAACAGCAGAACAGTGTCATGCAACGAACACTTTATCACAATGTGTCAGATATAAACTTATACAGATGAATATTTTGCACTAAATGTATATAACTCCACAGAAACCGAATAATATCAATTCAGATGTGTCCTACCTCTGGGCTGTGGAGAGAACCGAGCATTAATATTACCAAAAGTAAAAAGATTTTAGGTGGATGTCCAAAATATATAAAATAGAAATAAATGTAACTGAAATAATATGCCCAGAGGTGTGTTTATTGGGGACTAGAGTGGATGAAAGGAAAGAGCTTAATGGCACTGGCCTTCCTCTCTGTGAAAAAGATAATTCTTATTAACTGGGAAGTAAACAAACCCTTTTAGGTTTAATGGCGTTTACAGTGACATGGATCTAGATGCACGATGAAAACTTAAAATAGATTCTGAAAATGAAACCTTCTTAGCTGAAGACGTGATTTGCGCCATCCAGGTTGCAAGGCCAGTACATGGAAAGAAAACCTATGGGTAGAATATGCCTGTCCAGCCTGGAGGATGTGACTATGTCATAAAGAGATGTATTGCACGTACGTATTTGCTTACTTTGCTTTGACTTTGTGTGCATAATCTTATTCCGTTTTTATGTGTTTGTAATATCTGTATTTGGTCTTCATGAAAGGTAAATAAAGGAAAATCACAGGGACAAGACAACACTGACTGATTCCATGTTATGTTTCAAAACAACACTGAACGAGAGAGCTGTGGAGGACATTTTGGATCAGGGGGGTAGTTGTAATTCAACCACAAAACTGTGTTTGCTGTCTTGTTTAATGAACAGTTTGTCCATGTTAACTGAGATCAGTGTTTTCACGCTGCAATATGGCATTCTGAGTGGAGGGCAAGACAACCCAATTTACTGTGTCACAGTGACCTACATGAATCTGTTCACGTTGACTGAAGAAGTTACTGGATTGATGTGCAAACAACACATCAAATATCTTGGGTATTTTGTCGGTTTCTAGCTGTGGTGCCATATATTCAGCTTCTATTTGCATACCAAAAACTCTCCTGTGTAACTCCCTGATGGTAGAAAACATGGTTACTGGGATTTGTGACAAAGTATGCAAAGCCTCTTTTATGCACACAGTTGCTTGTGAGGACATTAGGCTAACCTTAACCTCAATCACTACATGCCAGGTTTTTTCTCCCCAAATGAGAGGTCCCCATGATGTACCATGTAAACAAATGTCCCCACAAGCTGATGGAAAAGTAATCAAGCTGACACACACACAAGAACAGGTATAAAACATACAATACTGTAATCTGAATACATATAGAAACGCGTACATGTGCAGACAACTCGCAAAAACGCAAAAAGAGGAACCCGCAAAACGAACAGACACAACTAGGCATAAAATAGAAATATGTGCACTAGCACACATCCACATTTTGCCCACTTTAACACATTAACACAAGGGCCAGAGATACAAACAAGAGAGATGTTAATAGAAAAATGTGCAGCACCTGGCACTTTGGATCAACCTCACTCACTGTATCGTTAATGCACCGTCTGTGTCTCTGTTGTTACTTTGTCTCTGCTCTTTTCTCTCCCTCCCTCTGCTGCATAAATAATAAGAGCGAGGTCCAATAGTTCATTATGGAACAGCATGATAAGTTGCTCTTCTATGCTATTTGTCTGCCAGTAAATGCTTTCTGCCACTCTTTCAAACAAAACAGGTCATATTTATAGTCACAGACACACTGCCCAGAGAGGGGATGAATCCATGGATTGCCAGCCCAGCAGAAGGCAGAGATGGATCAAGATTTGGTATTTTGTGGTTCTCTGTTACCATGGATCTCAGACAGACCTTGAATTTTTTATCAAAATGTTGAGACTCATACCAGCAACACTAGATCCAACCTAAGAAACTTATTCACATATTCACGACAGCACAGATTCTATGAAATGTTTACTGATAACCTTATAGTAAAAGCAAGGTAAACTCCAGCACTTACTCCTTTAGTCTCAAACAAATGGACGAGTCATAATCACATTCAGTTTCCTGTCTGTGACGTCCCTATTACCATCAATAACATCAGGTGCACTGCTCAGTGCAGGATAATCAATCCTTTGTGATCTAACAGACACTTTCTGTCCTGCAGCAGAGAATGTGTTCGGGGGGGGAATCAATAATTCAAAATCAACACTGTAATGCATTCACTTGTAGAATCACTATGTTTCACCAATCAGTAAGCTAATCTACTATACTATCAATAACCAACCAGACCATGACTTGAAGCTGAATGATATTTTCTTTATATTTCTCTTTGTTCAGCCACAGTGGCTGTCTGCTCATTGTAACACAGCTCCTCTTCTGTTTATTACAAACAAATCACTGCTGCTGCAGCAAAGGTAAAACTCATCACTATCTGAGCACCAGAGGACCTTTTCATGCAAAGACCAAACACTCAGTGACGAGAATAGCAATTGTAAAAACTGTTCCATCCTGGAAATAAACCGAATCACTTTGACATTTTTTCTGCTTCTAGAAGGTAGCAAAATAAATTCATTCATAAGGAAATGTGGTGGGTGGTGAAAGACGTTATACATTACGGCAATTATAGGATCAGGTAGCCTGACCTATAATAAGACCATCGTGGCCTCTGCTGCTTTGATTTGGACTAATATTTCTATATTACTCTCTCTCAATTCTTCCAGTTTATAAACATACAACACCAAATTATCTTTTAGTCTCACTTTAAATAGATGAATGCACATTCTCTGCTGCAGGACAGAAAGTGTCTAATAGATCACAAAGGATTATCCTGCACTGTTTTTTTTTATAAATTAATAATAGTCAATAGCCATGGCTTTCACATGGTTTGAACATTTCACATGGACCACTATCATAGGTGATTCATTGTGTTCTTTGTGTGCTTCTGCCTTCAGTAAACATCCAGCATCAAACACAATGTTCTTTTTGTTTTATAATTCTTTTTTTTTTATTGTTGAGTCTCCTGTTGTCTGGACTCTGTGTCTGCTTCTGTCCTTTTCAGTGCGTCGTTAATTACTTTGGTCAGATCTGCACTGTCTTGCCTTGTGTTTTGTTTTCCAATGATGTCGCTCATTCAGAGAGGACTCAAGGCTCTTTTAGAACCAGAAAAAACTAATATTTGACCTTGTTGTTTCCCTGAATGCTAACAAGTTACAGCACTCAACTCCAATTTTGAAATGTCAGGAGCTAAAACTTGGGAACTGCAGCTTGGACACCAAAAAGAAACCAGAAAGAAAATTCAGCTGTTGCTCACTTGTAGTAACGACTGGCAGCCATTTTATGGACAGTGAAACATCAGGGGGTAACACTTTATAATAATGTTCAGTAGTAATGCCTTTATAAGCCATTAGGTAATAATGAACTAATCATGAACAAAA
>JAUMHL010000003.1:2326994-2369461 GCA_032362345.1 Sandelia bainsii | reverse complement strand
TCGTTCGAGATGAGCAAGTTCTGCGCAGATTCGATCATCGGTGATCAGCGCGCAGTGCATGCCGGTTAGTTTTCTGTCCGACTTGACGCTGACTTGCTCTGACGTCATGCCTACTACGTAGGCAACGATAACCTTGTGAGATCAAGGCGGCCGCAGATTTTGGAGCAAGGCGCTGCAGTTGGTCTCCATCGACTGTAAAACCTCAGGGCATTACGGGAAACACCTGCTCTCACCTGATCTAAGATATGATTGGTTCAGGTGTTGGATCCACAACAGGACGTTTAGTAGAAACGTTTCCCCTTTTATTTACTTTGAAATATTTTGATTCATTAGTCTGAGTTTTCACTGTGAAGATCGATTCTTTTACACAGTACACGCTGTGATTTATCAGAAAAGCCGATTGTAGACTTAAATTAGACTTAAGTCACAGATTTCTTTCAGATCACTAATATAAAATCTGCACAGATGTTTCAGTCCTGACAGTCTAAATATGATCAATGATCAAATGTATGCCTTGTGCTTCTATTGACTGATTGTTTTACAGGCCGCCTGCTCTCGTCTCTTTTCCAGGTGAGGTGCAGTTCATCTCAAACGAGCCTTATTTTGAAGCCTGCGACCTGTTGTTGCACATCCTGTTCTGATGTTCACGTGACACTAACTTTACTCGCTAAAACTTACTTCGTAAGAGACGGCGGCATCACAGCTCCAGGATGCTTGCGTTTCAGATGCTCACGCATCGCAGCTGCCGTGAAAAGAAAGCTCCGCTTTGCATAATCTGCATTCAACTTTTCTTTTTTGGTGAAGTGCTCCCACACTTTAGAAAGTTTCTGTCTCAATTTTTTTTTCTATCTCCTTCCCCCTCCTCTATCCGACTCACCATTGCAACCACGTTTATTTTCCTCTACATTATTCTTCTCCTCAGACGTTCTTCTTTGTTAGTAGTACTGTGTACAGTCTTGACAAACAATAACAAAAGATACTGCCCCCAGACGTTCATGTAGTACATTGCAGTTACAAAAACCAATGTGGTTCTTTGTGACTGGAGCCTCTATTGAAGGTTCCGTTTATGACGCGTCGACAATACAAAATCCGCGTCGACGATTTTTTTGTACGTCGACTAATCGTTGCAGCCCTAATCATGAGAGCTGGGCACTGAAAGTATGCGTCACTGAAATAAAATCAATATGATCAAGGATGCATGGCTTGAGCTGTCTTCTGTTCAAAGACGAGCGGGAGGGGGGTGCAGAGAAGAAGCAGAGCGTGAGATATAAATGTAAATATAAATAAGAAGTTGAATGAAAGGAACGTGCCCTTGGTCTCTGGTGTGTAATAGAATAATTATTTCATGCTTTACACTTAAGAGATGGGGGATAAAAGGAAAAAAAAAACAATCATGCTGACAAATAAGAAGTTATTCATCTGGACGGAGCTTTGATTCCTTTAGCACAGGTGAAAATATTTGGCTTTTTCAAACAAAAGTGAAAACAGGTAGTATATCAATAGAAGCACTCTTGCTATTCTGGTATAGTTCTAATCTCAATCTCAAATTCTCTCGTCTGTTGCTCAATTCCTACTCTTCTCTTTGCCTCTAACCCCTTATTTTGCCCAACTTCCCTTCTCCTTTTCTCTCTGCTCCATTTCTTTTTCCTTCCTCATCTTTCTTTTCCTTCTTTTGTTCCAATTTCCCCATCTGAGTCTATCAATCTTCTTCTTTCCCCTTGTCGCTCATTTCATCTCTCATCCCAGCGGAGCTGCCATGGTAATGTGCACAGCTTGGCATTACATGTGTTTTTGGAAATGCTGTACATGGCAGGTGCTGAAGAAAAACAAGGCAGAACATCTGAATTTAGCTTTGTACCAACGTGCATAGAGAAAGACACAGGCGAACATAGAGAAAGAAAGAAATAATAGCTATAGACAGAAATTAGTACAAAGGAAGTAAGAGTGTATCAGAAGGTGAGAAAGAGAAATTAGACACCTTTGTAATTCACAATGTAATAACTGCTACTGTTTTAACATGGCTAGTCACATAATAATCTGGTGGA
The DNA here is from genome assembly GCA_032362345.1 of Sandelia bainsii. Taxonomy (NCBI): domain Eukaryota; kingdom Metazoa; phylum Chordata; class Actinopteri; order Anabantiformes; family Anabantidae; genus Sandelia; species Sandelia bainsii. Next base: position 2,367,416 of record JAUMHL010000003.1, on the reverse strand, counting down.
CCAACGTCAAACTAAAGCCTAATGTTTTGAAAGGTTATAGTATCTCAACCAAGTCAAATAAAAACCAAATTAAATGACAATAATGTAATAAAATTACTGGTAATTAGTAATAATTTCCATAATTAAGTAATAAAGTGCTTTAAATGGAGCTAGCAGAGGAGGAACTGAAATAAAGAAACTGAAAATCTGGGAGGATGATGAGGAAGGAGTTAGAGCATAGGGGAAGAAAGGATAAAACCGAGGGGGAGAGAAAGATGACAGTAAGACAAGATATGGAGAGAGGAAAATGAGGGGACGAGGACAGAAAAGGACGAAGGGGAAGGACAGAAGAAGCTGAGGGCGAGGAGGCATAAAACAGACAGCTGAGGAAGAGGCTAGAAAATGAGAGAGAGAGACAGAGGAAACAAGAAGTGATAGAGAGACAATTAAAGAAAAATTGTTGGGGAAGATGGGGAGGAAAGAACAAGGAGGGGAGGGAAAAGCACACTGGAAAGAGAACAGTAGCTATTTCAACATCAAACAACATCGGGGGGAATTTAGCGTTTCTTTTAGAGCTCCATTTTCATGTTTATAAGCAGGAGTGACAGCTCTTGTATTAGACACACAAACACACACACAAATTCACATTAGCACTTCACTCCCATCATCACACTGATGTGACTGCCTTCATCAGCACTGATAGGACAGGTCGCAGCAAGGATAGCAGGGGGTGGTGTGTATGTGTGAGCGTGTTTCACAGAGTTGACGGTTTTCACAGCAACGGCAGCAGAAGTCACGGAGCCCGAGGAGATCCGCTCGCTGTTACCGACAACTGGCAATTTCACATGCAGCAAACCGGCTGCACTCCAGAGACACCAGCTCTCTAATCTTCAGCTGCAGTGTGCAGGTGACTCCAAGTGTGTGCCACAGTCCCTCACTAATTAAATAACATCTTAGGTAATGTGATTGTTCACGGCTCCTGGTGGAGAAGGTGGCTCCTGGTCTCCTTCCTCCACAGGCAGGTCAAAGTCAGCTGAATGCAGGGTGGAGTCATGAAAATGAGAAGTGAGTATGACTGAAAGAGAGCTCATGATGAAGATCACATGTAGGACACCCACTGTAAAGAGGCTATGGCTCTTGGCCTTGAAATGCATCGTATCAAAAAGTCTTCAGGAGCTCATGCAACTTTTGGTTTGTGCATAAAATTTTAGCAAACATCTCTCTTGCTCCTTGGGTATCAAGGAGATCGGTTGACCCAGGCTGGGAATTTACCAACAAGTCCTCCAAACTAAACCCCCCACATCAAGAAGTTTGTCCCCAGTATCTTATACAATCCTCAGTAGCATCTATTGACACAATGTCCGTTTGGCCACAGGCATCTCTTGAAACAGCAAACACTTATAAAACACTCAAAAAAAGCAGTGGTAACCCTCCAGTGAACCCTCCAGGTCCATCCATGGTTCACTGTCACATTAAAAACGTTTGGAATAAAATTATTTGAGTAATGTTGTCTTTTACTTATGTTCTTACTGCACCTGCATCTTTCCATTAGTTTAGCTGTGTGTACCTGTGTAACAGCATATTCATGTCTGCAGATGGCTTTTTAAGTGTGAACATATTTTTTTTGCATTTTGCTGGGACTTTTACTACTTGCACTTCTCATATTCTTTATCCCACCTTCCCTCCTTTCTTTCTTTCTTACTGTTTGCCACCAAGGATTATGCATCTGAAACCAATTATCCAATTTACATGCAAAACGACGCATCAGATGCCTTTGTGACTGTGGTCCCCGGAGGAGCCGAGATGGGAGACAAAGATAGGCACGAGAGCCGAGGAGATTGATGGATGGATGGAAGAAGCGCTAGATAAAGTGAAAGGAGAGAGGGGTTAATTTAATAAACTAGAAGGGAGGATTGAAAAATGAGAGAGATGAAGTGGAGTGGAGAGTGGGAGGGAAGAGGATTTTGTATTTATATATGAATGGGATAGATGGAAGGAGGGGGTGAGGAAGGGGGAGAAAGAAATTAATGGAGAATGACTCTGTGGATGTGAAAAACAGACTGAGTGATGGACTTAAAGACAAATAAAATTAGTTAAATGACTGTGCTAAGGGATCACTGAGGGAATCAGTCCCTAAACTGAGGAATCAACCAATCAATAGGGAATTCTGGTTAGAAAGAAACTGGGTTTTAAACTCTCTCAGAGCTGATTTCTTGATCAGTATAAACACATACAGTATAATCTATGATGTATTAATTCATTAAAAATGTAACATACAATGTATTAACCCAACACTCATATGCACATCAGTACACTGAAAGAGCTCTTGGTTGCTGTGATTTTTTTCTCTTTCGCTTCCTAGAATATTACAGATGGGGAACTCTCAGTCTTCTTCCTGTGCAAAAAACACAAGTTACTCTTTTTAGATGAGTTACCCTTCTTGTATTACACTTCACCACAGATCAGCAGGGAAACACTTTCTAGAGAATCTAGAAAATGGATCTGATTTGGCTTACACAGACTCCTGAAGTCTTGCGTTAGCTTCAGATTATTTATGAAAGACATTTCTGCCATTTCTGACATTAGAGCCACATTAGAAACCTCACCTCACAGCCAGTATGAAGAGAAAAAATAATACCATTCAGCACTGTACACATGTATTAACCTACACTGGAAGCAGATTACTGTACGTATACACACACAAACACATAAAGGAACTCAGCTCTGAGTGAATTAGATGTTGAATAAAAATTAGCAGGCAGGAAGCAGATAGAAAACAGAAATGAGATTTGATTTACTGAATGGTGGAAAAAACAGTCCATAAACAAGCTCAGATTCTGTAGAGAAAAAGCTGCAGAGGAAACTCTGCAAAATTAAGCCCAGAACTAGAAGTTGCTTTTATGTGAAAATGTGTAATTAGTAGTTATCTGGGTTTATTACATTGTTAATCTGTGCATTTCTGGATCAGGGCAATAAATTAAAAACAGTTAACTTGAAGCAAAAAAAAGAAAATAATCCTTGAGATTTCATAAAATTCTGTTAAAACTAAAGGAACAGTTGAAAATACGCCCTTAAACAAAATGGTAATTTAACCAATTTGTTGTGTATTGTGGTGTGTTTCTCACTGTATTTGAGAGACACACTAGTCAAAGGAGAATGCGTGCTGCAGGGGGACTAAAAAAGTATGTATTTTGGAAGCTCTTTTCATACTGTAATTGGTCAGAGCAGATGGGGGTGGGGGTTGTACATTACCCCCGGCAGAACCATTAACAAAGCCTTGGCATAATTATGCAGTAAAGTCAACCCTTCTTTTTAAAACCCCCCAAGCACAGATTAACAAACTCGTTCTCGACCTGCCCTCCCACAGGCTCGTAGCTTCTCAGTAAATTATCCTGATTGTTGAGGACACGAGTCATGTAATTTTAACTCAACTCCCAGGGACACATCTCATGTATGTTTAAGAAGGGAGGCGAAACATGACGGGTCAGTGCTGACAGCCAGAGATGTCACAGAAGAGGACAGAGGGAGGAAGACATGGAGAGAGAGAGGGGGAAAATCAGATGTACATCATGGTCAGCAGCGTAATCGGTCTATTCCTGATCTGAGACTTTAACTGCAACCATCAGGTCTGGTGTCAGCTATGGAAATTACACATTTTGCAACACCACTCGACGATCACACAGGTAAAAATCACACAAGACAACAACAGAAGCAAGCAGCAGCCCTGGGAGTACAGAAAACTCTACAGGGGCAAAAAATGCTGAAGTAAATTAATGCCTGTAACACTGAGACCCTGTTATTCTACTTTCTTGTTGTGACAGCAGCGCTGTTCAAGCTTTCTCAGACTCCATGTACTGAATCCAGCAACTCAGACTTGCACCATATGTAAGAAACCTGATAGCTGAAAAAGGCAAGGAGTATCAGACTTCAGTGGATGCAAAAAGAAAGACCACGATTGAAAGAGTTTGAGAAAGTGCAACAGGAAAGGAAACAAAAAGAAAAAGAGGTGAAAGGTGTCCTACCCAAGAACACAAGGAAAGTGAATGTATGTGTGAGCTAGAACAGAGAAAGAGGGAACCCAAGCCCATACTGGGCCAGAAAATATGACAGATGGGAAGGTGACCAGCAGACATGCTGATGAGCAACGTAGGAAGGTGTGAAAAAGAGAAAGAGAAAGAAAGGAGAGAGAAAGAACAGCAGATGGGAAAAAGCATTGTGACTGGATACAGAGTCCTGTTAATCAGTGTAATTGTGTTGTATATTACAAGGAAAGTAATATTAAATGATGGACGAAGCTAAAAAAATGTATATAGATTTGACCTTTAGTACAAAGCAACAGAAAAGGAATCTAATGTAATCACACTTACTCATTTATTAGAATATAATCTAAGATCTCTGACTCCATAAACACTTATATATGCTCTATAAGCTGAGTCAGTGCTGGAGTTTCTCACCTAATGTTAGATATAGTTTTACTGTTTACACTTACAAAATACTGCCGTTAGCTGTTTGCACTTTGAATTGAAGTGTTATATGAATAACTTAGTCTGAAAATAATCACACTTCACAGGTTATACCACTATATACATTTAAGGGGGCACTCCACATAGGCGAAGGCTCTTCTTTTATATGGTTTAATCAAAAATGAACAGAAAATATGGATTTGGGAGATGAAAATCTCAATAAAAGACAAAGTTACAAATTACACACTTTTACAGAGCTCACAGGGAGACGTATTAATGCGTTTCTGGTTGTCATGAATGAATTTGGCTATTGAGGATCACTGTGGCGTGGTTATTAAAAAAGTGAGACAGAGAGCCGGCAGGGGGTGTGACACTCCCCCGCTCCAGATGAGCATTCAGTCCCCCTGAGGGTTTGAGGTGGCTGAGCTTCAGTCTGGCTCTCCTCCTCCACTGTCTCCCTTTTTGTTCCATCTATTATTGCTTTTTCTTTCTCCTGCATTTCCTCCCTTGTTCTTTCTCCTCTCTGCTTCAATTTTTTCACCATCATCTTGTTTCCATCTTATCCTTGTTCCCTCTTCTGACCCCTCTTCTCCGTCCTGTTGAATGTTTACATTAAGCTTTATCACCTAACTAAAAAATAATTCACAATAATATAAAATTATCTTCTGTCCTATATTGTGCATTGCTGTGTTTCTATATTTGTGCTACTGCCTAAATCCAGAGAGAATAACAATATGCAATTAAAAAATACTAATAGAACAGAGATACAGAAAATCTGTTCTTTCTGTTCGACTGAGCTGTATCCTGCCTTCCTGTCACATGTATGTATTATAAGATATTATGAGCAAATACAGTGCAACAGTATTGGAAAAAGATCATCCAAAGAAACAAAGCTATGTGGAGGTTATCGCCACAGTTTTCTCTAATTTGAGCTGATATCACAGTGTTTCAGTCTCTGTACTCTCATCCAATCAGGTTCATGCAGCTGTTTTCAGAAAATCTAATTGTGCTTTCTGTGCAAAATGTTTCAATACTACTAACTGTTTTTACCCAACAAGTTTTAGAGGTGATGTTACTACACAGGCTAAGTTCACTCATATAAAGTTCTCCAGTTCATGAAGTTCTACATTCTTATATCAAGGTGGAAGGTGTTTGGAGTGGATGGATGATGTACAAATTTTGATTGGGATTTTTCTTGTGTGTCATTATCTTTAAGCTACCAAAATACTTTAGTTAAGTTAAAGAAACTAAATACTTCCTTCTCTAACCCACAAGCTTTCTCTTACATTAAATACTGTGCTTTGAGTTGCCTACATATATTAAAACTCTGTTACCTAAATTATTTTGTTACCTCAAGCTGAGGACTGCATGAAATAAAAGAAAATGTAATATTTAGAAAATGTTGGTTGATTGGTTCTTTAAAAAGATTTCAATATACTGTTATTACCAATGGCAGCTTTAGGTGCTTTTCAAAATGCAACTATATTTATCAGGAGATGGGAGTGTCCCGGCAGCCAAGTGGCAGTTTAAAGAGACTAAAGAGGGGTACACACTGTGATTTTGGGCCATCCTACGTGAAAGACCATCAAGTGTGGTGATACATTTGGTTGTTGCATCACATTATGAAAGAGGTTCCCAGACTATCTTTAACCAAACATAGCCTGGGAATAAATTCTTTAGGTTAACCATCTAAGACCTAAATCTACTAACTATGGAACTGATAAGGAACTGATATTCATTGATTTGCAGTGAAAGCTTTATTAGTAGCTTTGTTACATCAGATTAAGTCAAATTTGTATAGATAACCAGTGCAATACGTATATAAAACAAGTGCAATTTGTATATACAGTCGACTCCACAAGTGCAGGTCGCTTAAGCGCACGCTCCGTTTGACTTGCAGGACTACTTTTTGTATAATGAGTGTATACGGGCAATAACTTCGGATAAGCGCACTAGCGATAAGTGCACAATCCGCTTAAGCGCACGTACATCACTGATCCCATCGCTATTCTCTCCAGCTAATTCACTCCGGTTAACTGCATGGGCCACATCCACTAGTCAAACAACAGTATTGATTGACACGTTCAAACGTTGTAAACAGCTAATCAGCATGCGACAATGTAAGTAGCCCGGCTCTTGTGACCAGCTAAAGGCGGATCGTTCAGGTGCTGATGTCCAATCCCGCGACTGTACTGAGGCCTGACAGTTTACAGTGCACTCTAGGTGTACGCTGTAGTCAGTTTAGCAGTGTGTTCTTATGTAAATGTCGTCTCAGAACTGAAACAAAAGTCTGTTAGCAACGATTAGCCTTACAGCTCAACTGTGATACGTTAGCTGTCGTGACTTTTGAAAATGGAGAGTGTATGTATTATCCGCTATATTATATATATCCGCTGGTCAACTTTCAGCACGGACATGTTGCACTCATTTTTAGCGCATGCTTAATAGGAGCGCCCAGCTTAAGCGCACACTCCGCTTTAACGCACGTATCGATCTCGTCCGGATGCCGTGCACTTAAGCGGAGTCGACTGTATCTGCAACGTACTTTTATTACTATTCATTTTTGTTATTTATTTTCACTCTTCTAGTCTTTTTTAATATATGCCTCACAATAAGTCGACTGCATCTTTAATTTCGTTGTTCCTTGTAAAAGTGACAATGACAATAAAGATTTATCTTATTTTATTTTGTTTCAAATTAAGACCCACGTTGAAGAAAAGAAACTTTAAGCGACCCAAATGCCTTTATCACTTTAAGACTGGACTCAGTAATCCATAGTGACAATATTGTACAAGATATTTGCAAATCTATTAATTATCATTAATTACAAAGGTATCCAGACCTTTTGCTATGACACTTCAGAGTGTCGTCAGGAGCATCTTGTTTGCTATGCCTAATAAATGCACACTATCTCCTTGAGATAGAGTGTAAATTGATTGGACATAGTTTGGAAAGGCACAAACTGCATATCAGGCCCCACAGTTCACACTACATGTCAGAAAAAATAATCAAACCATGAAGTCCAAGAAACTGCCTGCAGACCATGACTGTAATATTGTGGCAAGGCAATGCACAGATCAGTGCAAGAGTATAAAACCATGTCTAAAGCTTTGAATGTTCCCAGGAGCACAGTGCCTTCAATCATTGTAAAATTGAAGACATTTAAAATCACAAGGATTCTTCCCACAATTGGCCGTCCAGCCAAACTGCATAACTGGGTCACAAGGTGACAAAAAACCCAACAGTCATTAACAGAGCTTCAAAAGTGCAGTCCAATATTAGTATTCTTAGTAACTGTTGTTTGCAGTTCTTTCTAAGATCATAATGTGAATTTATTTTAGGCCACGTGTCACAGAATAAAAAAAAAAAAGATTCTCAAACCTGCATTAGAGACTGAACACCATTTCTTACACTCAAATTTAGTACTGTGCTAGGTGAGGCTGCTGAGAAACATTCAGTGTATGTCGAACAGGCTGATATCCAGAGACATGTCCCTATAAATAACTGCTTAAGTGTATTTTGTTACTTTTCTCTTCAAACTACAATGTATCAAGCATTTTTATGAAACTATCACATTTGTACTTTGTGAAGTATGTGCTGATTTTGAAATGCAATTTGTTGTATAGCACTGAGTTTGAATGTCATTATGTGTTTGGCTGTGTTGCATGTGTTCACTTATTTCACTGCACTAGCTCCCATTGTGCTCTATTGGTGTTATTTGTAATGTGACGTCTGGAAGCTGCAAAGTGATTTCCAAGCAGACAGCCAAATCATCATCATCATCTCTGTCTCCTGTCATCTCCGCCTTCCATTTAGTCCCTCACCATCCTCTCAACCCTCCTCCAGCTCTGCCTGCCAACCTTCACTCTTACACGTTTCCTGTCTTCACAGTGCTCACACACATCCCTCCCTTTTCTTCTGTCTGTACATCCTGACATTTGTGTCGCCAGAGCATATGCATATGTGAGCAGCTGGTTGTTCAGAGGATATTTGGGCTTTTTGTGGGAATGCAGCCACACAGTTATGTTGGCGTTTTAATGTCGTCTTTGTTAACTACACATCTGTCTCAGCTGTCAGAACACACAAAGAGCAGAAAGACAAACTAATGGAGCTCATTAGGGAGCAAAACTGCTCTAAAATGTGAATTGTCTCTTGACTCCTTGTGTGTGGATGTTGTTTTCACATGTCTCTCATTCTATGAAAAGATAATACAAGATGGCTGTGTGAGGCTGTTTAACTAGTCTGTGTTACAGGAAGTGATTTATGTGGTGCTGCAGCCACCTCATATTCCTCTCTTAGTATTATAAAATGATAAAGTCCATTAATCCATGAGTTAATTAATGAAATCAACTTTGCTTTAACATATTTAATGATTAATTATACAGGAGAAGTTTGCTGAGCATAAGTCCCATTCATTCCAGAAGAAGTGTACTACTGGCAAGTGTGCAGCTCCATTAATCAACATCTTTTTAAGGTTTACTTGTGTAAAAGAGGATGTGATGGATTTGAAAGGCGTAACTACTGAAACTTTCCCATTCCCATAATAACAGGGTTTTTGTGAACTCAGACTAAACGAGGTTTGACATTTCTGAAGAGGAATTTGAAAGTTTTAGCTGACGTTTAAAACAATATAACGAAAGTATATCAGGTCTTTTGTCTGTACATTGAAGTCAGCTAATTCTCCCACAACAGCAGGTACAGTAGGCTTCAATTCAGAGCAGTTACAGTGGGTTATAATCATACTCCAGTGTTATACATCTGCTATAACATCAGCAGCATCGTCCACTTCTCTACTGTTGCTCCAACTCAGTATGTTTAGGAGTAATGTCTAAATGACTTCTATTACCCAACCTTGCCTCCTGTCACAGTCTTCCTTTCTTCACTATGGTAGTGGGAGGTAAAAATGACAGTTGATTACAATTTTAGGTACTTTTTCATTTTCAATTTTGATTTTATGCAACTTTTCAGAGAGTCCAAACTGATTTACCATCTAAATAAAGAGATGTATAAATTTACCTGAGAGCAAATGTACTGAATTACATCTATGAGAACAGTTGATTTCCAGTTGAGAAGCTTCTGATGTTCCCAAAATAAAGAGGTTAAAATGTGAACAAGACCACAGACTTGTCAGAAACACAGGTTGAGTTTTATTTGGAGCAATTTTTGGGATGGTGTTCATCTCCACCGAGACTAAAACCCTTCATGTGTTACAGGTGTCACTCATTCCACTGTAGTGAGGACTACCACTGACACTCCACGAGAGTCCCACAAGCCTGTCAGCGTGGCAGACAGCCTTACCGCTGTTTGAGGTCATAAAAGTTTTCGCCGTTTAAAAATCAACCTTTTCACTTCATTGAAGCCTGCCGTCAACCTGTGGTAACCGTCCGCCTGCAAACAAATGTAATTTCTGTTTACTATCATTTTATGGTGCTATATAACTACTTCTATTTTTTTTGTACCTGCTCTCCCTGATACCAGGGCAGGACTTTTGGGTTGGAGGTCTCACTCAAAGGCACTTCCACAAACAGACAGTTGAAGATGCCACTAACCCTGATGCCACCACCTGAGTAAAATATGCGTCAATATAAACGCAAAGACGTGTGATGTAAATTGAAAATACTTCCTGACTGAAGTTGAGAGAAAAATGCGGAGAGAAGTCTGGAGAAAAACAAGAAAAGTTTTGTCCTTCAAGCATATTGAAAGCTCTACCAGAGGCCTGGGAGCTTGAGGGTCCTGCTCAGTATCTTAGCTTTTCCTAAGATTGCGCTCTTCTGGACGGAGATCTCAGTTGTCATTCCTGTTCCAATTACCACTTGGATCACTGTTACCTTCACCTTCCACATCTTTTCTAGCTCTTCTCTCAGCCCTTGGTATTTCTCGAGGTTCTCATGTTCCTTCTTCCTGATGTTACCGTCATATATATCCATTTTCTTAACCGCTTGTCCTCGTAAGGGTCACGGGGGGTGCTGGAGCCTATCCCAGCTGTCATCGGGCGAGAGGGTACACCCTGGACAGGTCGCCAATCCATCGCAGGGCCGACACATAGAGACAAACAACCATGCACACTCACATTCACAGACCTTCTTTTCAATAATCTCCTCTCCTTTTGACCCTCGAGTTGTGTCCGTTGGAATGCCATCTTCGGTCATGCTGTTGTGGTTTCTCCTGTCATTATTTTCTGTTTTCCCTCATGCCCACTCCTGCCGTACTGGTGTGCCCAAACATTAACACGTGTGTAGCTGCCGGATGATCCGCCTATGCTCTGTGCTGTCTGTGTCAACCTAACTTCACGTGGTACAGCCACAGCGATAATTATCTTTATCTTTTTATCGCCAAAAAATACTTCAGCATTCAAACGTGTCCTAATCTGATGGCACACAAACTATACTGGTTTTAGTATGGTTGCAAAGCATAGTCTCTCCAAATGCTCTTTAAGGATTAGTTATGAATTTCTTGGCTGCCAGTAACAATGAGGCAAAACTGATTCAGAAACAAAACCCCAGATTGCTGCTGGACAAAAATGAACACTGATTCTCATTGCAAGGTTGATTTATTCTGGGTTTGCGCTGGTACTGTACATCCTGCCTCCAGGACATAGCCATATTCTGCAAGTCCAACACTGACAAAACTGTTTGCTTTCTCAGTTTTTCTGTTACCAAACTAACCACTATTACTATCATAAACAACTAAAAATTGTTAAAACATAATTAACCTTTGCAGTACCTATGAGTGCTAACTGCTAAGACCGTTCTGTTTTACAAACTAGACTCCTTGACACTTCCTGTACATATCAAACTGCAGCCTGTACACAAAAAAATACAAAGACGGCTCTTGGGGGTAGATTTTTGTGTATAGTAGTTACTGTAAAAGTAATAAAAATGTAGCATCAACACAATTACCACAAAAGGAAACACCTCTTGAACTCATATTATAAGCTTGGAGTCTACAGCATGATCATTCACTCTTGCGTGCAACACCCAGTATTAGAGAACTTATGGATATACAGAGGTAAGATCCCATTCTGAATTCCCAGCTCTAATTCTGATAATCATCATGTTTGCGGCTTGATATGAACAAACATAGCATTTCAGTTCCAGCTTCAGCTGTTTCCTTTAAGATGCAAGTGAAAGCCCAGATAACGTCCAGCAATTGTTGTCATTCATTTGTTTTCCTTCCAGCAACACACTTTTTCATATTCACCTCAGTTGAGTATGAGAACTGAAAGCCAGCAAGGCTACAACACATTGCAAATGAAGCAGTGGGTGATTCAGTCCCTTGCTCAAGGGCATTCTGACGTTATCGATTGAGATCAGGGTTTTGTTCATTTCAGTTTTTGCACGCTTTTCCTGAAGGCTGACATAATGCAAGATAATGTAGAAATCTATCTTCAGTCATACTGTCTGCATCTCACCCACTGACAGTTGATCTGTGAATGTTATTTGGTACAACTGCATTAGTAAATTTGAACACAAATCTCCAGAGCCAGTCTAGCAGTAGCCAGACAGCTCCTGCAACACTGACAGCTGAAAAAAAAAAACGAGCTAAACCTGCCTTCTCGAAACTGTTCCCATAGGGGATTGTACCAAAGAGCAGCAGCAGTCAATCAAGCATGCAGTTAAAAGTTGGACTTCTGCTATCTGCTCCTCTGCTCATTTTCCCTCCACAAAAGTCCCTCTGGGTAAGAAGGGCAAATTGTCTCAAATTTGAATGTAAACCTTGGGTGTTTTGGAGATACTATACATGGCTCTCCCTAGTTTCTTAACAAGCACATGGAAAATGTCTGGAGGTGAACAGGTTCAGGTTGCAACACTTTGTAAGTTTGAGTATTTACTGTCACAATTCAGGAGCTTACTCCTCCAAAGTCCTCATTTCAAAAGCCACAATGAGACAACATATCAATCATTTTGTCTGATTTTGGACACAAACAGCTTATGGCTTTCATTTTCTAACACTTCACTGTGCACATTTTGTTAACACTAAGATACACTGAGACTGGGGATTGAATAGCACCATAGCTCTATTGCACATACAGTAAATGGAAGTTATACAGTATGAATGTATTCAATATTGATTCAATTATTGACAACATAAATCTTAAAATGTATAATAAATACAATCCGGACAACATATTATTCTCTGCCACAAATGTCCAATCTTGCAGTACAGCATCCAGCATATTTGACTATTGCTTTATTCAGCTTTTTTATAGTTTTGTTTAGACTCTCACAGCACTTAAGGTTCAGGTCACTTCACACACATTTTCATTAACTTTTAAACAAACCCACGTACCATGATCTTTGATCTTTCTCTAACTTTAACCAATGTCCTTTCTTGCCTAAATTTAACCATGTACATGGCTTTGCAGCTGAACATGTTTCTATGGTGAGAGTCTAGTTGCACAAAAACGTCATAATTCGGAGACAGGGTTGACAATTTACATGCATGTGAACAAATGCCAATGTTATTTCTGTTTCTTGCACACCAAGAATAGCCTTGAGTCCTGTGAAGGACGTACTGTGTTTGTTGCAACACATCTTTCATCTTTTTGCAGCATTTTGTAAAAGCTTTTCTATTTGCTCCTGTGTGCTAGTAATGAAAACCAACACATCTGCAGTATTGAAAAAACAACAGAGAAGTGATGTACAAACTGTATGTAATAGTCATTAAAATACAACATTTATTTCAGATGTCACATTAACTGTGACATTTTGTGTGACATACATTTTCTGCAATGTATGACTGCATCACAATGTATGTCTAAGTTTTGGCAGTGCTGAATATGACCCTGAACAGTGTTGTTGAGTTGCAAAATCAAGTTGCTTTTGGTGTTTTGTAGAAAAACTGCAGAGTTAATATATACAGAATAGCCAAAACAAGAAATATACAGTGTGGTAGACCTCTTCATCACAATATACATTAATCAATCTCAGCTTCCAATCACCTCCCACCATGATGGGTTTTACCTATAAAATGTCATTATACAAACGCTACAGCTGTTACTAGGCCACAGTGACTCAGCGCTCTGGATTTGCTCTGAATGTGAAAGCTTCATTAAATCTGCTGGCTTCTATTTACTTTTCCATGGTGTTTTGCTGTTTGCCCAGTGCTGTGAATGACATCGAAATTCAAAGTCACCCTCTGCCCCCTCCTCTCCCTCCCTCTCACCTGATCCTGTCTGGCACTCGGTGAGTCTGGTTGCCGTCACTGTAGCAGTTGCCAGCATACTGTGCCCGGCTGGTGGCCCCCTGGTCCCTCCGCAGAGCCATCGCCCCGTGGGTGAGAACAGAAACGCCCTTGGCAATACGCCTGCAGGATTAAGAGAACAATGTGAGACAGAGACACTGGGTTGTTTTTAAAGGTCTCTTCTAACATTGCTGAGGTCCTAGCAGTCCTACAGTACAGAAATACAGGGGAGAGACTGTCTGGGTGGAAGCAGTAACCACTGCTTGAATAACTGCAATGACAATGAAACTGCAGCAAGGCTCAAAAATAGAATCATCACCTCTGAGGTAAAGCTGAACTGAGCAGAATTTTAAAGATCACCCATTGTGGCAGTTTAAATTGTGTGTGACTTCAACAAAATGAAATGTAATTACATGTTCACCGATGAAGACGCCGCAGAACTGCAAAACCTCTACAAATGAGGTTCTGGTGTTGGGTGGGTGCACTTCTCTGCACACCGAAAGCAGTGAATCAAGACTAAAGAGCAAAATCCAAAGTGTCTCCTCATCAGCTCAAAACTGGACTCATCAGCACTAGATCATTTCCCTCTCGTTTTTGCTTTCATCTGAGACTGGCCTAGTTGAGAAAATTGAGTGTGCTGTCAGGAATTTATTTGACATTTTTTGGAGTTTGCATTGTTGCTGAGAGTAAGAGGAGAAGAATAATCTAGGCGTGTTCGATATAGAGATTGATTTAAGACATGTTTTTTTTTTTTTTTTTTAGCACAAAGCCCCAAAACAGAGGGAAACAGCTAATTTCCCTTTAGAAGAGAAACTAGACGCCTTCCAAAAGTTCTAAATTGTTCTTGTTACCAACACAGCCATAAAGCCACCTAGGTTTTGATCAAACCTCGAAAGGTTTGAAGATTACTGCTTACAGAAGTGTTGAAACACCACAACATTTTAAAGTAAATTCATCAACTTTTAACTTAATTGTAAACACATTTAGTTGTACAAAATGCTACAATAGATTCTCTCCACTCAGTAAGAAACAGTTTTTGCAATGCAATATATTCCTTGTGGGATTGGCACTTGTTTACATGTGCACGATGCAACAAATAACATAACTAACCAATCACGACCAGTTTTAAACAGTTTCAACTACACAAATGCATGCATGTCTTCCAGGAAAGAAAATTTGGACTGAAAGTGTGCATTACATTTTAAAATGATAACACATCTCATTCAGAACAGCTGTAAAGTGTTTTGATCTCTTAGGTGGCCAGACAGCATGTTTACAGCCAAGATCTGAGGGTTTAGCCAAGCCCAAGACTCCCCCAAATTAAGATTCCACACACTATTTGTTATTAAGACCAAAAATAACATGTGGGTGTTAGGCACCTCTAGCGGCTGTAGAAATTCTGAAACTAGCAAAAGTTGGTGACATAGTTATACAGCCAGAAATTCCACACTAGGAGGAGGTAGGGATGGATGTATGTGTCACAAAACACAAGACTTTCACACAGGAAATCAACTTTTGACTCCTGTTAAATATTGTGTGTTTGTGTATGACTGTTAATTATGTTTATTATTCTAACTATGATAAAAGGAAGTACTGATTTCAACCCAAACCATAATCTTTTAACTAAACCTAACCATGTTTTTAGTTTTGATAGCTAAACCTAAGCAGATGTTTGTGCTTAAATGTAATTGATTTGTTTTTATGCCTTAAAATAGCCAAACAACAAAGGACTTCAGCGTCAGTGACACTTCAACATGTTGCTAGGAGGAACTGGGAAATCACGAATGGGCTTAATGGACAACTACCACACCAACAGATCCACATGCCAGCCAGGATTTAGGTTAGAGGATTTGGTGTTCAGCCCTTATAAAGAAATCTCAGAAAATCAGGGAAGCAACAAAAACCTGTCTTCCTTTAGTAAACATAAGTATATGACTATTAAACTTGGTAAGATCAACAATCCCAACGTCTTCAGTACAATAGGAGGTTATTGGTGTAAGGAGCTCTAGCAGCAAACAATGCTGGCATCAAGTTATGAGCAGAGTGCTCAGTCAAAACTGTCAGGTCATAAAGGCCACATCATGCATGAATGTGATTAAAAGTTACAGATGATTGTTGATTGGCAGTCAACTAATACATGCACAACTATATTTACAAAAGCAAATGTCTAATTTCTAAATTTATTCCTGTGTCCTACACTCCAATAAATAAATACTAGACTCTCTTGCTACCTGTCTCAGCATAATTTAATAATAGATCAGACTTTAACCTGCAGGAAGCTTTGACAAAGCAAGAAATAATTTTTTTTTTTTTTTTTTTTTTTAAAAGGCACCACTTTTTTGTGTGGCTGTAAAATCGACACGGATTTGTAACTCACTACTTTAACAACACCACCAAAGATTTGGCACCTTACTTCACATGCTCATATTTATTATATAATAAAAAAATATAAAAGTTCCCACTACAGTTCTGCTCATGAGGTATGTTCCAGTAAGGCAGGAAACTCTACCTAATGATCCCTAATTCATAAAACATTTCTTGCTTCCATAATCCTGTACATTATCACTTCAAACAAACTGGCGGGCCAGGACATGAAGTGAGGAAACACTGTTGAGCAGCTCCAAAGTTTAAAAGTGCTCTACACATAAATTTAAGCTGTCACAAATTCTGTCCTCACCACAAGGAACTAATTCATAGTCATGTTCAGGAGAGGAAGCAGGGTGTTCACAGCTGACACACGATTGTGTGTCACTGAAAGTTGTGATGTTACTCGCATATCTTCTGGTCCAATGATTAATAAATTAGGCTGCTTACCAACGGTCAGAAGTAATGAAGCTGTGATATTAATGAAAATCTTATCTTGCATGTTATGATATCTTGAATCAGTTAACACTGCTGGATTTAATTTCTGATGTGACTTGAAAGAGCTGTGAGCGATCCAGTTTGTTAAGACTTATTACAGTGAGCCGAAAGCTGCTCACAAAAACTTCTGGTCCAAAACATAAGCGTATTTTTTACCGTCTAAAAAGTTTCTCTTTAGAATCCAGCAACAGCAGCATAATAAACCACAGCAGTAGAGAACAGGAAGCAACTACAACACACACTTACACTGTAATATAACACTGAGGCGAGGTAGGGTTCATATTGATTAAAAATATTTCATTGTAGGAATTTGGTAGGAACTTTGCCCCCCTTAGTATCCAGTAACACATTGTGAGCCGGTTAGTTTTTAAATGGTAATCACCGTGAACTAATGAAACAGGAAAATATTATTTAACCAAGTCATTTTTTTTAGGTAAAAGTACTGCGTATGCAGTATCTAATTTGATGTAGAACAATTAAGTGTTATCCCTTATTAAAGTAAAAGTAATAATACTAAAATGTAAAAATACTCAACTATAATTAAAGTCATGCACATCAAAATACTAAAGTTGATCAACAAAATGAACAAGCACCAAAAGGACATTACCATAAATTCTGCTTTGAGTAAAGCTAAAAAACCTTTGCATGTGGGGATGACATGCAGGTTCAGTGCGCCTGTCACGTCTTCAGAAGGACCCATTTGTGTTTAAGTATCTGGCCCTTGTTCTGGGACACAGCATCTGTGCTTGAGAATGAACTGTGACATTCTCCTCAGTGGTGACAAGTGTGCTGCTCACTTGGGCTTTCCTTCTAGCATGGACACTAATTTCACAAGTGTGGATATCAGATGCATTCAGAAAGCTGCTTGGTAAGCTGGAAAGAATCCAGCAGCTCAATGAATTCCAAGAGGGCTGCTAGACAGAGAAAGTTTGATACAGCTGACATGGAAATACCCAAGGTAGTATGTGGGATGAAGTAGAAAAGTGTCAAATCCAAGAACTTGGACTTTTAGTCAAGTTTAGTAATATTGATTGGTTTGCATCAATGTGGAAAAACAGTAGTGTCTCCAATAGTGTGAAACGTTTCTAACTTACCTCCTGTAACATCTCCCTTCATGACTGAGGATTTAATACTTAAAATCAATAAAGGAATAAAGGACTGTCCCTTTCACCTGGAATAACTTGATTAGTCTGTTTAGATTTGATAAAAATTTAATGGGCCCTACGGTGGAATCAGGTCATCCCAGCAGCAGAGCATACATCATCGACAAACAAGGTGGTCGTAAAAGTTTGCTGCGTATCTCTGTGTTGCTGCAGGAAAAACATGGACAGAATGTTTATTTTCTCACTGACCATCATGTATTTTTAAAATTGTAAGGTTGGGGTTTCAGCAGCTTCAAGGCTTAAATTTTGCGGAACTCCACTAATACACCAAAGTTCCTATTTTAACAGAGAACATAAAGGAGTAACACTAAATGCTTTAAAGAGTCAGTGTTAGTTTTTGACATGTTTACTGTTCATTTGAGAGAAAATAGAGGCTCAGTGGGCCTGTTTACATGTCCACAAAAATCCAATAGCTGGGAGTAGTCAGATAAACTTCAGAAATGCGATAATCAAAAAACCCTGGTTTTCATGTTTCAGTCCATTATCGGATTTCTTTCAAAGTACGTGCGTACATACGCAGCAACGTAAGACTCAAACTTCCTGTTATTTTCAAAACATCGGGTCTCGTCTTGTGGAACACAGCAACATATGCTACACACTGCTGCTGTCCTTTGTTTATCTCATGAGGAGAAAACAACGGTAAGCTTTCATACAGCAAATATTTTTTGTTGTGTTTTGTCTTCCCCATACAGTGTGACTACTTCACTTCAGATTTTTTTTCTTTTTACATGTGCAGATGTAAAAAAAACAAATAAATCAGATTAACGTGTATACATGCACGAAGACATCGGAGTATTGGGGAGAAATCCAGGTGTCTTTATCCGATTTCTCAAAAGCCGATCAGATTATGCTGTTTACATGATCACATAATCTGATTACTCAAGAAACTGGACAATGATCCGATTTTTAGTGTGCATGTAAACAGGCCTACTGACTGGGGATCTGCAGATTTCAGATCAACATCTACTGCTAACAATGTTTACAAATAGATTTAATACTAATTTTATGCAACATAACCTTGGATTTTATGAGATTTATCATTCTTAGAAAGAGAAAAACAGAATCATTAAATTAAGGTTAGAAAACTATCTTCCTCCTACAAATGACAATTTGAATTTATAGTCAATAAAGCAAACACACTCTTGGTTAATTGAGTTCACTGAGGGGTTTCATTGGTGACGGGTCACCAGCCACCTGGTTGTGCAACTGGTGGCTTTAGTGATCTTAGCCAGTTCCAGTGTGGATCCAGTTGCAAGGTTGGTGGTAAATTATCAAAATATGCTCCACAGTCAAACAAATCTTTTGCAAATATTTAATTCCCATTCTTTGTTTGTCTAACCCCCCTGATAACAAAAACAAGTTACTGAGCATCAACAAACATGGCGGAAAAGCTTAAATGCTCCAAAGTCGACCAAAAATCTGCAAACAACAAAGAGGAAACAGCAAATCCTTTGTGTCTTCTCTCTGCTGTAGTTGTGCTTCTTCCTCTCCATCTCAAGGCCAGAGGAACTGTTGCATAACGGGGGATTATAATATGTATTTGCAGTTTTTAACTTGTAAATCATATAATATTGCATCAGTGGAGCCTTAGAATAAAAAATAAACCCTAAATTACTTTAATAATTAAGTAGAATTAATATTTTCAGAGTTTTATCTACTTGTGTAGCTGCAGCACAGCCCTCGCAGTGAAGAGCAAAGTGAGTGAGGACAGGTTTAATGAATTTCACAGAGCACTGATGAAAATATGTGGTGAAAGCTCTACAATCCTTTAGCCCAGAAGAATATCCATGGTTTAGGTGTGGTAGGTAATTACACTTTCTATTAGTGTCAGTTTCTCTAGTAATTGGTCCTTAAATCAAAATCAAAAAGACAAACTGTTATTAACATGATTAGAAAAAGCAAAAACAGTGCACTTTTTTGAAAAGAGATTTGAAAGAACTGGGATTCGATGAGCAGATTCTGAACTGGATTCAGATTTGGTGACATGCTATCATAGTCTATCATTGTTCTTGATGTTGACCTGGCTGAACAACAATCCCCAAGTCTTTTACTGCAAACTTAAAACAAATCACTATATGTAATACAACAGCGTTTCAGGTGTTAAAGCTCCTCTGGCTGAGGCCCAGGTTGAGTCCTACAGTCAGTGAACCCCTAAAATCTGAAACCCCTTGTTTTCTGTCCATACCTCCGTGGCTCGTCCCTCCACCCCTGCGGTCGGATGGCGAACAAGGCCTTGGGCAACCCCTCCAGACCCAAACCAGACAGGGCCGGTCCCACGGCGAACCACATGTGACTGGGTCCGGCCTGACCTGCTGCCCATGCTGCTCGAAAAACCAGCTCTGCCTCCTCCAGGGAGCAGTACAGCAAACGGACCTGAAGGAAAAGAATAAGGACAGAATAAATAAGGATGAGGAAGGAGAGTGTTAAGCAGGAAAGGAAGCAAAGATGACAAGGAGGAGTGAATGAATAACAAATTAAAGGGGATAAGTGAGGTAGGGAGAATAGAATAAAGAAGGAAAATTAGAAGTAGATGGGTCAAGATGGGGGGGCACAAGTTTAAAAAGGCTGTTTAAGTAAAGCAATAATCAGGTAAGACAGAGAGTATAGAGGGTAGGAAATAAAGGAGAAAAAGTGGATAAGAAGGCAGAAAAAGAGGGGAAAAGGCAAACGCAAGAAAGGCAAAATTTTGAATCACAGAATACACAGGAAAACACAAGGCCAAGGAATAAGGAGGGAGGTCGTGAAAAACAGGAGAGAGAGAACAAGAGTGAGGAGAGAAAAGAAAGAAGGGAATCTCCATCTCATTTTCTTCCTCCTTCATGTTTTCTTTACAATTATGGATTCATGCTTCATTTATACATCAATAAACTGGTGCACTTTTTTCCACAGTTTTTGTTAACACAGTGAGCTGCACTTGAAGAATGGTGCTTCTCTTGGTCTGCTTCAGTTTCCCTTTCATACAATATTAAAATGGGGGAATTGAGTGGGGAGGGGGCAGTCAAATTAAAAAGACAAAGTGAGAATATAAAATGTGAAACTAGAACAGAGTGAGAAAGTGTGTGCGTGTGGTTGATGCATAGGGAATAGGTGATTACTCAGAAGACGCACTTGCTACAGGTTTGTAAGACAGTTGTAAGTGAAGTTATAAAACTGAAATTAGTCAAAACCGGAACACACGCTGATACAAGCAGTGATCAAAAAAAAGAAAGAGAGACAAGTTCCCTGCTTTCTGCCATCCTTCAGAAGGAGACGTAATTTGTTAGAATTTTGTGCAATCAATCACTTTGTAAATGTAGGTGTCTCATTAACAAAGTGACTGACATCTTTCAAAGATTCAGATTCAAAGATTCAAAACACTTTATTTATTTATAATAATAATATAAATTAAAATTATTTTGGCATGTTACAGCAGCTCTCCGTTCAAACAGAAAGAAAGAAAGAAAGAAAAGAAAGAACCATAACCAGAAAAGATTAACATCAACACAAATACTAAATACTAAATACTTACTTTGAAAGAAAACATTTAATTTGAAACCCAGAGGGTTTTCTTCTAACAGCATCAACATTCAGGTTGAAATTAAATAACAACATCCATATATTTAAAAAAATGTTTTCATAAAGAAACAGGATTTCGTTTGGGAACAGGATTTAGGATTTGATTGAATTTTATGACACTAATGATTTTTGTTCCAACGTCATGTTTTCAGCAGATTACAGTTATTTACTTTCTTAATGGAACACTTATTATACTTCTGCACATTTTTAATCAGACTGCAGAGAAAGTTTAAAGCAAAAAAAGAAGATAATGATAGCTAAGTCCTCTTCTCCAAGATTTCTCTGTCTAGTGCTGGGTACTAATCTTCAATTCAATACTTGGTACTGGACTACAAAGCTAGTATTGATTGACCGGATTCCCAATCTTGCTCCCTTTTTTAATCTGAAAATACAAATCCATGTCTAGAATATAATAAGTGACACAAGGCACAGTCAAGACTGATTTGCATTTCAGTGCAGGGGCGCTAAAGAACATCCAAAACCCAAAGACAATCAGAGCTGCTTTAATATCATAGGCTGAATGTAATAGGGAAAAGGAAAAAAACAGCACTGGCACAAATAGTTTCTTTTGCTGCACTGCTTAACTTGTCATGGCATTTGGTCTCACGTAATGATAAATTTAAACGATTCAGACATGTAAAGGAAGAACCACACACCTGCTGCCTTGCTTGCTGGTCATAACACTCAGATGATGATCATCCGCTGATGCCTGCGGTATACTAATTGGAGAAGGCAAGCTCTGAAGTAAATAAATGGCCCATGCAGCACTGCAGCCTCCCCAGTGCCTCCGAGATTATGCATAAAAGACACGTAAGATTAATAATTTTGCATTAGCCGCGACAGAAAGTTGTCAGGTTGGCGAGACAGATTTGTGTTTTGCAGAGAAACTCTTTGGGGGCAATGTAGGTTAATTCTAATTTCAGGTGTAAATGAAATACAGATCATTTGCATCCAGATACCGTCTGCTTGTGAGATATGGCAGCCTGGTAGCTCAATGGGATAAACATCAGACTGGGATGCAGAAGGTGGCAGGATTGAATCCCAGCGCAGCCCATTCCCCATACCAGGTGTGTCCTTGAGCAAGACCCTCAGCGCTAGCTCACCGGGTGCCGCCTGTGGCTGCCCACTGCTCCCCCCAAGGGGGGATGGGTTAAATGCAGAAGTTAAATTTCGTTGTAACATGTGAATGTGATCAATGACAATAAAGCTGATTATTATTATATGTTAATGTACAGCGGGGGAGGGAGAGAGGGAACAGGAGCAAGAGAAAAAGAGAATGAGAGAGAAAGAGATGAGAAGAGCAGTAAAGAAAGATCTCAGCCGGAAACAGTTTTCTCTGTCTGAATAATACTCACAGCAGAGACGAGAGTGTGTGTGTGTGTGTGTGTGTGGAGGGGATTTAATCGTACACTCACAGTGAAGGGCTTGTCTAATTCACAAAAACCATTCAGTTCTAAACCTGCGCTATAATGCTGCTATAGATACATTAAGAGACAGTAGCATTATGCACAAACTGGCATGCCACCACGCTAGCAGCATTTCAAAACAGCCTGGTGACAAGGTCAGCAACACTACACAATAAGAGAAACCAGGCAGGATCACAGTACAATAGAGTGCAATTCTCTGTAAAGTCTTTTGGCACAAGAGCTGCACACTAAAAACCTGCGGAACCAAACCAAATCCAGAAACAAAGGTTTTCTGTTTGACTTAACACAGAACAAGTATGATAACAATAGATGAGGCACATTTTATCAGGATTATTTGTTTTTTTCCATTAATTCAGCTTTTCCTCTTACTTCTCATGAACAGCGGTTCTTTTAGACTGTGAATTTATAAGGAATAAACAATTAATAAGAGACATTTTTAGCAGAATATAACAGCAACATTTAATTGAAATTATGTTGACGTTTTTACAGGTTTTACATAACAGCAGCACAGACGATCACCTGTTACTGATTTTCACAGCACTGTAGCATGTTTTAATAACAGACGTTTGCAGTCGGTTCTCAGCTGAACGATTAACGTTAGCTAGATCCAAGGCTAGTTTGAAGCACCACCTGACATTTCCAGAATATCCTGTCCCTTTTAAAGAAATCCATATGTTTGAAACAAAAAAAAGGCACCTCGACCAAATTGAAGGTTTAAAGTAACCTTTATGCTGCATATTTAGAAGCATACATAATAGTTTGGGCCCCATAGTTGTTTGAAATTATTATACAGAATAATGCCATCTGGGCAGGAGCAGGATGTACAGTAAATGTGTACATCCCCACATCTAAAGCCCAAAAGAGAGATGATTCAGTTCCACACTATTCAACATGCTGTTTCATTACATTACATCATGTCCACTTTGGTTCTTTTGCTCTTGGTCCATTTTTTCTTTCTCCCTTTCATGGACTTCATTTTGACAAAGGTCATTTATGCTGACAATGGTAAAACGTTGAGAACAAGGAATGAATACGAATAAAAAAAGTACAGTGTAAAGAGAGAGATGGTGAAACAGGTAGACAGAGCAGATACTGCAGAGAACTCCTCCCTCCCTATCAAAAGTGATAAGTGCTGAACATGCTTCCTACAGAGGACAGAAGACCAGCTTCTCTGCAGGTGAGTGCTGTCTGATGCTGATGATCTCCAACACTGTAGTCGGCACTGCAGAGCAGTCTACAGCTTCACACAGGAGGGCTGCTGAGTTCTGTGTTTATCTGTTGTTTTTGGTCTTTTTTTTGTTTTATACGTCGATCATCTTATGGCGTGCTGCATCTCGAATGCCAGAAGCCAGAAATAGTTGGGTTGGTGTTCCCTCCATCCAATGATCTAATCAATCAAAACAAGCAGCCGTGCGAAAGTGCAACACAGAGTTACAAAAATCTACGGGCAGCTACAGTTTGGCAGAGGTTTGAAGTTTGGGGGATTTGTTCCACCTTCCACATGATGCTCGCAGCAGGTCTCAGCCAACAGCTAATAGTCACCTCAAGTGATGCCCATTGTGCCTTTACTGTCCATTTTCTTTGGACTATGTTGTTTGTTTGCAGCTTTTATGTATAATAATAATGAAAATTGATACTTTTTAAATCCCCTTTTGGAAATTCTTGTGAAAAGGCTGCCCCTTTAAGGCGCCAAAGGTTCAGGGTTCAGTGTCTTGTCCACAGAGACTTCGACATGGGGCCAGGAATTAGGGGGAAACAGGAAGCGAACCACCAACCCTGGGGTTCGTAGACGACTGTCCTACCAACTGCATTGATCTCTACTTTTTAATCTCGTTAATGATCAGAAAAACTGACTGAAGCAAGCTTAAACTCAAATAACAGCATCAAACCCAAACCTTTCGATCATGAAACATGAACACATGTCAGACATGTGTTGCTGTATTTGCCTGGTGAACGAGTTATCAGACAAATGTACTGTACACTAATATCAATTTTAACTAAAGTTATCTGCAGCGCAATTTACAGTTTAAAACATTATTTGTTAATCAAGATTGCTCTTGGATGGCAAAAATGACAATCTTTCAAGTTCTTTCAATTTATCAACACAAATTACTGATTTGAACCAAATTTTGTGTATTTCTGAACTGAACATTAATTTATTTTATTAGTTGCATAAGGATCATTCCATCCATCTTTTGCATTGTACCCAGAGTCAGGATGTGGCAGTATATGTTAACAATCTGAGTCTGTGGTAAATCTGTGAGTGACACTGAACAAGTTGTGACTTTCAAGCTGAAGCTAGAAGCTGAAATCAGGAGGTCACTGTAAAAAATGGAGGCAAAGATCTCTTAAACTAGAGATTGGCTGCATTCACCATCTGCTTCTTCAACTCTTGTGGAGACTTTACAGATGTCGGCTGCTTGAGCCTCGGGCTACAGAACAGATCATTTCAAGGTAGACAGCTCATCAAGATGAGCGACAGGTGTTGCAGAAACATCCTAAATATGGACATGTATTGTTTTGCACCTTTGACTGTTGAATGTGGATACCGAGCAAAGGTACATTACAAACAGCAGGATTCACACTACATAACTCAACAGCTGCACAACAACGAATGTCTTTAAACCACTGTGTCAAGATTGCTCAGCTTACGTGCTAAAAAGGATTCTTCAACATCTCCTAAGACTGCTATGATTCCCTTCAGTAATATAAACTACTACTTTAAATGTACATTTAAGATTAGATTTTTTTTTAGTGAAAAAGGTCATTTCTCGTGTAGTCTGACGTCAAGTAATTATTTAATGCATCAAATATATTTGTGATTGCTTTCATTTGTTTCTGAACATTTATTAATTAATTTATTCCATCAGTTCGATTACAGGTGATGAATATTTTTAGGTTTACTTGGTCATTTTGTTGTGTATTAACTTCCTCTTGCTCCACCTTTCTGAAATTTAATTCTCTGTTTCTACCACTTTGGTTTTGTAGATTACAAGTTGACAATCTGGTCCTGTGAGGACATAAAAATCATCATGACAAACTAAACTGGACTTGATGTAAGTATTTATATACTTTTAGGTTGTGTGTAATTTTCTATGAACATAGTTGGCACTTAACAAGTTGTGACCTTCTAGAGGAAGCCAGCAGCTAAAATTCAGGAGGCCACAGTATCAATGGAGGAAAAGATCTTTTATAAACTTGAAATTCCCCATCTGCTTTTTTAAGGTCTGTGGAGACTTTACAGACGTCAGATACGTGAGCCTTGGGCTACAGAGGAATCATTTCAAGGTAGACAGCTCATCAAGATGAGTGACAGGTGTTGCAGAAACCGGGTTAAATATTGGATATTGTAGTTTTGAGAGAAATTAAAAGGTTGATGGGAGAGAAATTACTTTCACCCTTTGACGTGTGTCTAGCAGAAAATTAGAAGTAAATTAAGGGAATAAACAAAATGGACATTTGTTTTCCCCGGCATCACCTGAGCTTCGTTGTCTTTGAGCAGCCGTTTGGTTCGCGCCCCGCCGGGGTCGTCCGTCACATTCAGAATTACCACACTCTTCTTCTCCCAGCCAATGAACGAACCATCCGTCATACCTTCCACCATAGCAAGGAAGTCCTCGTAGCCGTGATGACGAGTGGTGACTACAGAAAAGGAGGTCCAGTCGTACTCTTCAAGCACCTCAAAGATAACCTCGAGCTGGAGCAAGGTGGAGCAAGTGAACTGGAGGTAGATGGAGCCGCTCTCCTGAAAGCAAATACAGAGAAAGCGTGAAGCCATGAGTACATCTAAAAACCAAAGTGGGTAGATATTGCCGACAAAAACACAAATAACAAATCCTGGACCCATTTCCAACATGGAAAGTCAGAAGAATGTCCTCAATCTCAAAATCCAAGATGGCTGCGCCTTGATACAACAGAGTGAAAGCTGTGGCAACATACTGCCTATGAAGAACGATATTTAAGAAAGAGCATCACTTTATGACTTTTAATTAAAGGCAATAGTGAGCAGGTGCAATTCATTGTTGGTTTTAGTCTTTTTAAGGGGTTTGTTGACAATATCAAACATATAGAAAGACATCAACCTTATAATTTAACTTTATCTAGTATTTAAGTAGTAAAGTAACAGCTACACTTATTAGTCTTATTACACATAACACACATTTTTCACATTAAATACAAGTTAGCAAAGATCATTAACGTAAATCTGTTCTCAAATTTTGAGTCTTTTGTTTAAGGTGAATTATCTTAAAGAGGGAGAATACACACAACCTGCAAGGCAAAAGTTAAGTTAGCTCCACCGCTAGCTGCTAGCTGTTTGTGATTGTGGGATTAACATGTTTTTCAATGGTACAATGGACACATTTGAGTTGTAATTTGTCAATGGAAATTAAATATATCAATTTATTACAGTGGCACTGAGCTGTGCTGACTTCATTATCTGGTATTTCTTCACTTAGTCTGTAGCAGAGGCAGTGGAAGTCTTTCTCTCAGTGACAAACCCACACCACTAAAGAATAAGAGTAAGAATTATCCCACAATACAGTAATCAAACTTTAATTTGTATTCAGGCAAATACTATCATTTAGAAAATTGAATAACTAGAAGTTATATGACTACTCATAATGAATATAATAGCATACTATTCTCTTCCATAGTCATATTTTTTACATTTAAAACATTTTGCTATTAAATCACTATTTAAACTGTATAAATATATGTGCAGATCACAACAGGATAATTTATGAGTCTTACTGCTTAGTTACTACCATTGGTCACATGACCCTCACCCAGTCCAGAACCGAAAAGTTATGATCCTCCTACTGGAGCATTAAGCATTAACAGGAGATCAACAAGCAATCGACACACCCAGCTGCATTTTCATCCCTAGCTGCATATTCTTTACACTAATCAGCACCTCTATGACCGAGCTGTAAGAAACATGAAATATTCTCTATCTTATCACAGTTTCCAGCACTGGTACTGATTATTATGATTGGTTCTAAATCGCACTACCAAATCACCTTGAATGTAATATTGTGAATTGCGGATACCAGACTGGTGGTTGCATACTTTAAGTCTCCCAGTTATGTAATATCCATACAGTAGCTGTCAAAGCTAGTTCTTACTGTTCTCATCCAGTTCAGCTCTTTTCTTTGTCTTGTGGCTCGCTGCCCCAGTTTCACTAAGAAGGGAACACTCCGAGAAATAACACTCACTGTCTGTCAAAAAAAAAAGTCCTAGCCTTGTGAATAAGGCTTTCAGTGTCAATGAAAGAAAACAATGGTAGCCGTCCTCTCTGCGTCTCCAGTCACTTTTAATCTGTAGAGATGAGCTACTCAAAAGAGAAAATCATTTCTTTTGGCTTTTCTTAAAACTAGAACAAAAGGAACAGGATGGAAAAATCCATCTAAAGTTGAGTTGAAACGAATGTGAGCTTTAACACTGAAATAACTGAAAGCATTTATCATGAGAGTGTCCTTACATGCTTTTTTGATACGGCCCAAAGTTTTCAGCAGTATTTTATTTATTTAACCTTTTACTTTAATTTATCTTTTTTTTTTTTTATTTCATTGAACACTGCATTACATTACAGTTCATTGCAATAATCTTCAGGTCTCTCCATAGAATCATGTTCTATGGGGTTTATGTCTGGGTTTTGCCTACGCTGCTCAAGGACAGTCAGAGATGTGCCCCAAGGCCACTCCAGCATCGTCCTGGCTGTATGCTCCAGGACATTGTAATGCTGAAAGGTGAACTGTCAATCCAGCCTCAGGTCGTGTGTACACTGGATCAGGCTATCTTCAAAGACTTCCCTGTGTTTGGCTGCATTCATCCTTCACCAGTCTCCCTCTCCCTGCTAGTGAGATGCACCCCCATAATATGGCACTGCCACCACCATTCTTCACATCATAGATGATATTAGCCAGGTGATGCGGAGGAGAGCAAAAAGCAAAACTTTGAAACTGAAAATTACTTCTTTTTTTTTTCCCGGCCAGTATTATTATTAACAATTAATTATTTATCCTTTTCTCAAGATCAAACAGTGTGTTTATGTTAACCATCCAGACTCTGTATCTGTGTGTACATGCAGATGATCAAAGAGGAAACCTCAGGGAATGTTGGCAGGGCTCACCTCAGGTTACGCTGCACTGAAGTAGGTCAAATATCAAACCAGCATCAGCCTGAATTATGATGTAAGCTTGTCTGCTGTTCTTAACTGAGCTGAGATGCAGCACAGAGCAAACGTGCTGGGAGTGAGTAGTGGTGTTGTAGCATGAAAAATAAAACTAAATTCTAGTGTCTCTGCAGAAGTTGGCTAAAATAAAATACTCCACCAGAACTCTTGTCATGTGAGCGCTCACCAGGAACAATGAATGACTGACGTTACCTCCCAAGTCAGAGATCTAGAAGCACTGCTGACACAAAGTTGAATGATTCTTGGTGTATATTGGGAAATACGCATGAATAAACATCCCAAAGGCCAAGTAAGAACTGATTAGAGTTTAGTTATACAAATGAAGATATATAAATCAAATCAAGACATACAGTACTCTGGAGGCATAAATTCTACTTGTTGTGGCAAACCTCAACGGACAGGGTTAAAGAACCATAGCTTTTCCAGCTGAGTAACTTTTGAGTCTGCCACTGTGGAAAAGACAAGAGATAAGCTAAACTAAGCATTTACTCGAGGTTTATTTGAGATACGTAATTTTTTTCCATGTTAGTTTATCTGTCTTTCCAAATTTCAAAGAACCTGCCCATTATGTAGCCGTCCAAGAACATACAGTAACTGATATCATGACTGATTGAAAAACAAAAACTCTGCTGCATATTGGGTTTTTTTTTCCAGAAAACTAGCTCTGTTTAAGGTTTAAATCAACCAATGGTAGTTCCAGTTTTTCCTCATGTGGGTGATTAAAGTCTTTTCTTGATCTTATCTAAGTTTAGTTTCTAATTTAGTTCATCCATTGTCATTGTGGAACCTCCGTCATTATCATTAAAAGGTTGAGGCAAAAGCACATAGCATTGTAGAAATTGAATCAAAGTGACTTTACTGAGTCTAACAAGTGGAGAAGTAGCTCTACACCTCATTTCCCACCATAAACACAGCTGCATTTGATAATAATGTGCTCTGGTGCTGACAGTTCAGTGTAAAGCTGAGTGTGCTGCATCGACTGTTACCGAAGCTGAAGTTAGAGTCATGTAAAAATTACAATAAACAAATCATACTGGCAAGAAGATCCACTTACAACAAATTGGACCTCTTATTAAATATCACACCTGTCATGCTAAACTGCTTTGTTAGCCAGTTCTACTTATCATTAATGTCTGTCAGCAAAACATTACCTTTTGTCACACACAAATTAGCCAGTTGGTGAGCTGACACCCATTCATTTAGTCTGCATCAGTGGGCAAGCGAGCATCATTTAAAACAGGATGATGCAGCAGTTATATGTATGCTGAACTGAATCGTGGATTTTGCCACAGAAACGATCAACACACACACACTGATATTGTTAAAATATAAAAATATATTGATTCCAATTACTAAAGCTCTTAAACTGTGCACTAAAAATATCAAATAGTTAGCACATTTCCTCTTCCCACTAAAAAGAACCAGTTCTGAGGCTGACGAGCTTAGCGGCACTGACAGAACTAGAGCAGTTCTGACAAAAATTAAATTCTCCTCTTCTTCGTTATTGCTCAGTGATGAGGTCAGAGCAGAATGTTTTCTGAAATGTTTGGCACTGGGAAAATGAAAGAAATTACAGTCTCTTCATTTACTGGCAACAGAGCCACGAGATACAGCCTTCTGCTACAGATAGCAACTGTCATACGTCCCTGTTTCTCACAGGCACATCCGCAGCTGAAATTCCACAAGAGCCTTGCTTCAAATCTGTTCCAGCTCTATTATTCAAGTAAGATGAGAAGCTAACGTGAGGTAAAGAAGTGAAGTTTTTTTTGTGTATTTATGCATGAAGTTAAAGGAATCCTGCTAATCTTAAAGCTGTTCTTATTGATATTTTTACAGGTATAATGGATGAAATGACGAGACATAATGGCACTCATAGTACTAAACCCACAGAGTATTATCACCTGACTCAGCAGGACCGCTCATCTCCATGCAGCTTTTTCACTCAGTCTCACCGCTCTTATCAAACCCGTTTCCAGCTGCAGCAAGCACCAGAATTCAGCAAAAAAGCTGTAATAAATCGATCATCCTGCCCTGAACCACACAGCAGACTGACAAAGTTAGCAAGTAGTTAGTGAACTTATTGGAGGCTGTAACAGCTAGCAAGTCAAACATGTACCTCAGGAGAGTGAATACACACTCTGAACAGGTCGCCGGTACGTCACAGGGTTCACAACAAGACAGACAACGTTCACACTTACATTCACACCTACGGACAATTTAGAGTCACCGGTTGACCTAACCTGTAGATCTTTAGACTCCACTAAAGCAAATTTTCTTTTAGAAAATCTAAAACAAAGAAATCCTACCTGAGAAAGGTCTCTAGAAACTCACTCACTTTACTCATCATTTCTTATAGACTGCATTTTATTTTTCGAGTCACAGACAACCATTGCTTTAGTCCAAATGAAATAAACAGGCTTGATGATGCAACTTTAAGTAATTCATTTTTTACCTGTGGCTCTCGTCCCAGGCTGGCCCCTCCTCCTACAGCAACCACGGGAACCCCCGTCTGGGCAGAGACAAACTCCAGCATCGGGGCCAGAGGGGCCCGGTTGGGCGGTGGTGGTCTCTCCTCCTCAAACACCAAACCCTGGATGTAAAATAAAAGTTGAAAGCACAATAAACCAAACCACACCAGACAAAAGGCATTACATTACATCAGCCTTATCGGGATGCAATTTCACAAGCTTCTCATTAGACTTTTACTCATCAAAGCTCCTGTTCTTTCTTATGCAGCAAACCCAGAGAATTAATTTAATGGATTAAAGGATGAACAAGTGAGTAAAATATTGTAGAACAATGATTACCTCCACAAGCTGTTTACAGTATTCAAGATAATAGCTAATGTTCTAGCAAAGACACTATTTTCTTCAACAGCTAATAAATATCTTGATTACTGGAGGAACTGAATCTTTCCCCTTTTACAGGTTTAATGAAGTAATGAAAAACTGTTGGAACCTTTAAAATGGGGCTGCTTTGCTGCTTGGCTTGGCAATCAATGTTCAGAGATAAAATCTGAGTTAAGTCCCTGCAGTGGACTGGCATGCTGTCAGGAGAAGACTGTGTGTTGTACCTGTACAGCTTAAGCTGCTTCACACCACAAAAACAACAGATAAGCTCCTGGCTTATGGGCCACCTCAGCTCCTTCAAGGGTCACTAACAGGTGTGGCTGTTGCATACATGCTGAACTGAACGAGTCACGCTTTGCATGAAGGTTCTGGTAGCCAGGAACTGTCAACAGCATTAATGGTTTCAGGATAAATGCCTGAAGTTCTGGCAATTGCCATTACTTTACATGACAATACGAGGAGGAGCAGTAGTGATTTGAGGATGACTTGATGGCTTAATGCTTGTTTTCTTGTAGTGATTCGGGGGAGCAAATTGAAGCTAAGCGTAGCTGACAGCTCCATTCTCACAGGGATGTATTTGATATGCAAATAGGCTACAGAAAGGACCTGGAAATAAGATAGCAACTGTTACTTAGAAGAGTTAATATCACATTGGATCTAAGACATTTATATCAAGACCCTTCCACTGCTCTGACATGAGCATAAATAAAGAGACAGACAACTAGGCAGAGATTAGATAATCAGATACACACATAGTGCATATAGTGCCCTCCATCATGTCAGGATCCATCATTTACCCATTATCCTTTGTACTTCACAATTTGGGGACTGTAACAAAGAGGATCACATGTGGTTAAATGAGGGCACATTATCTGGTTTTATTAAAGGATATTTTTATACTGTGCACGTTGGGTTCACCATGTAGAAATTAGAGTATGGACGTGTTGTGTTTGTGAATGGGTACTTTTAATTATGGCTGACTGTGGTAATCTGTTTTATCATATAATTTATTTACTGGGTTTTTATAACTTTAACTAAAATATGAGCTATGCATATATTTAAAGTACCTACACCTAGAGCTGGGCGGTATGACCAAAATTCGATATCACGGTATTTTTCAAAAATATGACAGTTTCACAGTATTCAACGGTATTGGGTGTTAATCTCATTTTTCACTGATTGAGAGAAGAGCGCCAGATCACAACAGAAGTCATTTCAGGTTACCTTTCCTATAGAACAGGTCTGTACCATGTCCTTTTATTAAACTAACTCTTATTTACCCGATGACATGTCATTTCTGTCTCTAAGTGATCGTGCGTTTACAATTCTCCTCTGCACAGCGGGATCCTCTGTGTCCGCACCGATGCGCATACACAGACACGTGCGCACGCACACAGGTGATTAGAGAGCGGGTGTCAGAAAATATGCCGCGTCAACCACCTGAAAAGCAACTAAAATATCTGTGTCTTTTAAACGCTCCAAGGGTAGTGCGCAAAATCTGTCAATTTGCAAAACAACGCTGTAAACCTAAGACAGTGTTTCCCCTACCATTATACCAAGACGGTCAAGTTAATTTGATTTAATTTGATTTTCTGTACAGCGCCAGATCACATTAGAATCATTTCAGGTTTATTTTCCTATAGAACAGGTCTGTACGTTGTTTTTTTATTAAACTAACTAAACAGCCTCATGTTATTTATCTTATTTACATGATGGCATCACTTCTGTCTCTCTGTATCGAGTTCTGCCTCGATGCGTACACACAAAGACACACACGCGTGCACACACAGGTGAACACAGAGAGCACGCATCAGGAAATATGACTTTTAAAGCATAAAGGCCAAAACACACACACAACCGTCCCGGCGGCGCAATTTTTTTCCAATCATACTTCCAGTGTACAGCTGATATTTAGCAAACGAAACCATCTATTTCTATGACTTTAGTGCATTTTTCTTGTTATGTTGTTGTTATGTTTCTAGCATTAAATAACATATTTCTACAGTCTGGAACCTTCCAGCTGTATGTAGAATTATTTCTTGTGCGTTTGGAGACATCGCGTAAAAGGTATAAATAAATATTTCCACAGTGAGAACTTGTGTGCGCATTTCTGCAGATGTCCACAGCGCTAACTTTATTAATTATTCATGATAATTAATTGTCCCCGACACAGATCCAGGATCGGTCAGAGTGTGACAGTACTTTTTTTTTGTGAACTTTTCCACACGCTGTCCTCGTGTGCTGCATCAGGGATATCTGCATATTTCAAATATAATATAATAATCGCTGCAAATTTACGAAAACAGAATCATAACCGAGATAAATAGTGAAAGTACGGTGGCCGAGACGTATCAATTCAGAAAGTGAATAAAGGTTTGATGCGCGTCAACGCTGGGGAAACAGAAGAGGGGCTAATCCCGCAAATGGTTGGACCGCGAATATTATATCCCAATAAACCATAATAACTTACAAACGACACTCACACACAATGGTTTCAAATTCAAAATCCAAATGACAAATTTAGTTTAAAAATCTAATGAAATATTAAATCAGTTTCCAAAATGAAAAGTAATAAAATATATAACTCCCCTCCTTGAATGTATACCTCTTCTTAAAGATTTTCTTCAAATTCAGTATTTATTGACCAAGTCCCTTTTAACTTTAACAAGCAGTCCTGAAATGCACCTTACTTTTAACTTATTTACATAATTTACTACCTATGCTAAAGGATCCACACTCACTGCTATTAGCTTCACAGAATAAGTGCTAATACTGCTGGTGCGCTAATAAGCTAATCGCGGTTAGCATCTGATTTTAACACTGTATCTGCTGAAACAGTATAGAATTACACACACATTGATATTTACCTTCTGTAGGTCAAAATATGTCCGTTACACACTGCAAAGCCACTGAAACGAAGCATAATTACTCTCGAGAACTTTCTACAACTTCCACATAGCCCGTCTGGTCTCATTAGCGGTTTCCCACTACGGGGTCTCCTTTACATCCCGCCCCCTTCATCTTTCTGATTGGACTGGCAGTTAGTGAGCAGCCAATAGAAATACAAACATGCCAAGATAGACACTTAATGATCTTGTGTGTAGGTAGTCACCTAAGCATGATGCTTTCAGGTGCACAGCAAACAAACTACTTGAATTTCAATTAACTTTATCAACAAATGACCTAGTCCTTTCTTGGCCCTGTTTGTAACCTTTTTAAATTAGCTATGAACTTAATGAAACATCAGATGAACTGATTTTAATATAATACATTTGAAGATAGTTTTTAAAGATTGTTTTTTCATATTCCTTTCTATAAAATAAATTTTAAGTAAAGTACTGGCTTAAGTAAATTTCCTACTTCATAAATTAAGATAGGTGAGCCAGTTCCTAAAGCAGCCATACATTCCCAAGCCATAACACTACACTACCACCGTATGTCAGTGATAAGGTGGTATATGCTTTGGCAGTTTTGCTCTTGCACCGAAACCACATAGTAGCGTCAATATGTACTGTCTGGCAGCTGTCCAAGAACTGTTTTTTTAGGGGCCACAGGTCGAAGTATCCCTGGACAAGACACTGAACTGAAAACCCTTGGTGCCTTAAAGGAGCAGCCTGTATCAATAATAATAATATTTATTATTAAACTTTGTCAAATTGGTTTATTATTATTATTTTGAGCAAAAGTTAACCAAAACAAATATGGTCAACTTTCTCTTGCTGTTTCATGCTTTTGAGTGGCTAGACTCAGACTGCGTTCATGAATGCAACAATGGGTGAAAAAGAGCTTGTGAAGCTCAATCTGTACACTTACTTGCGTGATCTGTATTTGAGAACTTGCGGAGCAGAAGCAGTTAAAGTGACCAAGACCTACTGTCACACACATTTAGGCAGCTCAATATTGTATTAACACAAAGGTCCAAATTCCTGAACCAGTCCTTTAAAAGTCAGGCAGTGCCTTTGAATAGTGATGTGTTCAGCTACTGTTGCTGACAATGCAATGCTATGTGAGACCCTGTATTTGTTTCAACCATGTGGACAGAAATGTTTTGGAAATCTTACATTGGAACATCTGCAAAACATTCTTGTGTTGTTGTGTCATGTTGTTGTAAGCAATGGTCTGAGAAAGTTCTGGCAGAGGTCATGTGGTAATGTACTGTAGCTATTTACTGTATATACCTGCAGTGGTGTGGTGGCCAGTAGCTCACACAGCTGCAGCAGAAGGCTACCTGGGCTGCTCTCATTCACTGCCAGGTAGATGACATTGGCCTGACCCGATGGTGTCATCACTGTCTCCCCCACAAGCGCTGCCAGAGACAGGGATGATGATGACAAGGAGGAAAACGATGCCATCGGAGCCGGTCCTGCCAATGAAGCTGTATCTGTTACTCCCCTTCCTCCTCCTCCTGCTGCTGGACCGTTTCCCAGATTGGGCCCCAGCCCCGGCTCGCCGACCCCCGCACCTCCCACCACCACCGTCTCCGGGAGGAGGGAGGAGCCCGAGTGGACCACGGCGATGTTGACGCCACCCGAGTCCCTCTCTCTCTCCCGGGGCCGGAGCAGTAGGGGGGGTGAGGGGCGCGCGGGCCCCGTGCAGGCCAGGACAGCCAATAGCAATGAGAGGACGGGCCGTGGGGCCACCATGGGGTAAAGGGAGGGCCAGTGGCAACTGTCGGATGGGGTTTTGCAGGTGAGGGCAGGTGGGGTTTAGGGATTTTGGGGTGGTGGGTGACGTCTATGGGGGTGGGTGAGAAAGAAAGGGATGGGAAAGGAGGTGGGGAGAGGGTTGGTGGCTCACAGTGCTTCACCTGATGAGGAGAGGAGACCCTGGAGAGAAAACAGAGAGAAAGAACTGTGTCATCTTCTGCTGTCTTACCCCTTCTCTAACCGTAAAGAGAGTTTCAGTCACTTCTTCACTGTCACATATACGCGTCTGTTATCTCAAGCGGGATGGCTGATTTATGTGGCCATTATGAGGCTCTTATTCTCCAGTAAACAATGTAAATAAATGACACACACTACATCTACTCATCCATGTATTTATTGCTCCTGCTGAGACGGTTTGTCTGTAAAGTCTATAAACAAGAGGAGAGTTTCAGCTGAGCAGCACTATGCACAATTCTATTACAGCTTACGTTTCTATTAATGAAAACTATCTGGCATGTAGGATTAAATAGGACAACAAAAATAAGTAACATAATTTGTCAGAGTGCACTTCAGAAATTCTAATAATTACTATTTATACCCAAAGATTTTGTCTAAATCAAAAAGAGGACTGCAAATTACTAGTTTAATTACATTCATAATAATGGAAATACTTCTGTAGTCTTATTTAATTTGATAAATGGTATCATACTGTTGTATCTAGAGACACTCCACAACAGTAGTGTAGCTAATACACATGTGTCAATGTGAATCACTGACAGCCACTAGAAACTACAGTCAAATTTCTTGTATGTGCACACATAATGGCCAGTAAAGCTCATTCTGCTTCTAACTCTGAAATACTGTGCTTTTTCCAAATAAATGCAATGTTAACCTGGTTGACCTTGGATAAAGGTCACATAATGTATTTTAATACAGGACAACAAAACCTAAGACTTACACTGCCTTCACATTAAGTACAATTGAAAAAGGCATATACTGTATCCTAACAGTACTGTGCACTAATAGTTGTATGCATTATTAGTTTGTAGTTGAAAAAGTTAGCAGAAGGGAGAAACCTGTTTTGCAGGTCAAGTAATTTCCTCTGGGATGGAAAGTTGAGCAGCGTTCTTTTCATTTCTAATATTTTATTCCACAATTTAACACAAACGCCGAGGTCTCAGTCACAGCATGGAGATGGGAAGAAAAGGTGACACATGGAGGATAAACAGTGCATACAAGAAAAACAAAGCACAGAAAGCAGAGAAAGACATGCAGGTGCAAAAGGAACGTGAGTGGTGAAGACAGTGTACGTTTTCTCTGAAAAGCAAAAGGGTACAAAATGAGATCTGCATATGCATGAGACTGAAAAGCAAAAGAGAGGAGAGGGTATAAGGAAGGTGTTGAGCAGGTGAGTATATTTGTGTATGTGCAGCAGAGACACAAAAAAAAGGACATCCAGTGTGTCTGCATCTGACAAATGAGAGTCTGCTGCATTCTACAGGACATAATAAAATCTGTCATTGAAAAGCAATTTGTGTACAATTTGACATAACGGTCAAGCCCGAATGTTCTGCACAGAAAATAAAATCACAACACATTTCACACAGGAATCCTACTGGAAAATTATGATTCATATTTCTCACTACTAGTTGCTTATAATGTTTATGATTTAAATCATAAGTCATTGTAACATCAAGCTAAATGTGTATATTATGAATGTTAACGTATCTGGTTTTATATCTAAAATTATAAACCAACAGTATTAAACACCTTGGAAAATTGCAATATATGAAAACTATTATCAAACTTCAATTATCAAAAAAAACCTCCCACTCTTTAAACAAATATATGTGTTTTCCAATTATATTTGCCATAATGTCACTATATTGCCAAAAGTATTGGGACACTTCTCCAAATCAATGAATCCAGTGCACAAAGCAAGGTCCATAAGGAGGAACTTGACCGGCCTGCACAGAGCCCTGACCTCAACCCTACAGAACACCTTTAGGATGAATTAGAGCGGAGAAGACTGGTCAAATATTCACACAAACTCACTTCTAAACCTTGTGGACAACCTTCACAGAAGAGTTGAAGCCATTAAAGTTCATGTGTGTGTGTAAACGCAAGTGTCCCAATACTTTTGGCAATATAATGTATTTTATCAGGCAACCTGACAGAAAATGTATTTGTGTTTTTTCATTTTTCAATAGAAGTTCATAAGGGAGTGAAGAAAGTATTTTTTCACACTCTTATGAAATATTATAAACG
This sequence comes from Sandelia bainsii, assembly GCA_032362345.1. Taxonomy (NCBI): domain Eukaryota; kingdom Metazoa; phylum Chordata; class Actinopteri; order Anabantiformes; family Anabantidae; genus Sandelia; species Sandelia bainsii. The sequence continues at coordinate 2,328,825 of JAUMHL010000003.1, read as the reverse complement.
TGAGCATTGCATCCCTTTGTGGTTGTTCTTGTTTTGCATCTTTTTTTGCCATTTTGTTTTGCTTTGCGGTTGTTTTGTGTATTTTGTAACAGGAAGGAAATATTTACAGTCACACTGGGACCTTTGGGCATGTGCCCAGAAAGCCTGTTTGAAAATCCATCATTGAACCACAGCTGAAACTGAGGTTACCATTGAAACACACAATGGGCGGCATGATAGCTCAGTGGGTAGAGCAGTCATCTCCTAACCCAAGGGTAAGCGGTTCGATTCTCAGTCCCCCTGAAGCTACATGTCGAGGTGTCCTTGGACAAGACACTGAAACCCCGTAGTAGTGCTGACACAAGTCTAGCAGCTGTCCAAACAACAATTTCCCCTAGGGGATCAATAAAGTATCTATTATTATCCTATATTAGCAAGGCCACAGATGCTATGGAGCTATTCACACCTCCATCCACCTCACTCACTGCTGATGATTTGCCAGCTTCTTTACAGACGAGGTGGCTGCCATCAGGTCTCCACTTTTCTACAAGCAGTTGCACCAAAACTAACCCGGACAATGACACAAATCATCAGTACATCTATCACTACTGTCATCTCACTGGTTGAGAAGCCCACCCTCGAGCCCTCCCTTGTGGAGGGTTACAGACCTGTCTCTCTTCTTACGTTTTTGGCTAAAACCCTTGAACAAGCAGTCCTCAAGCAATTCTTATCTTTTCTCTCTCTGAATAACATCATTCCTGATGGTCATGGAGTCTCTGCGGACTGCAAAAGCCGTGGTGCAGTCCTCGGTCCTAATCCTCCTCAGCTGGCTCAAGCACAGCATCAGCATCAAGTTAGGATCTTGTGCCCACAAAATCTGGTAGGAATATGGGGGTCATCACTGATGACAACTAAGCTTTGCTGACCTCATCTCCTCCATCGCTCTGAGTGGTCAACTCAACAGCACCTTCCTACCTGAGCGCTCTAATCCAGGTCTACAATCCCTCTCATCCCATGGGGTGTAGGAAAGAAGGAAAAAAAAGAAGAAAGAGAAAGAAGACAAAGAAAAAGATATTAAAAATTCCAAGCTGAACTTTTCAGTTCAGTGGTCCCATGAGCGAGCTACAATACCTAACTCTGCTCACTCAGCAGCCTCACTCCCAATATTCAAAAGCTGTTGAACACAGAACACACAACTTCCTATGCACTTTAAAAAAGAAAATTCACCCCATCTAGTTTTCATGTGTCATTTAAGAAACTTTTCTTCTCATGTCTTTTCCTTGACTTAGCTTTTATGTTTGTCTTGTACCTCACTAGAAGCAGCTACAAAATGACAGTGTAAATATGAAGACTGACTGTTGCCATGTTTCTTTTTATTAGGCAGATAATAGATAGATAATTAGAAAAGATTTTGTGACTAGACAGCCAATATTATCCAAATACAATATGTGATTTGTTCATTGCAAGATATTTTATCTGAATTGCCTATTCAGTAGGTGAAGCTTCACTGACTCAGAATTTCTCACCTTTTTGCATTTTTTCCCATGTGTGAAGGCATCTAATTCAAACTAGGTGACAGAAACTACTCTTTCAACAAAATTGCTTAATGTAGCAAGGACAGAAAAATAGAATGTTGTACAAAAGCACAAGAGATGTAACCAGTGACAGTGTCAGTGTCCCCATATTTACCAAAAAACTTCAAAATACTATTATTAGTTTGCCTACCAGCCCCAACTTGGAGTGGATGATGCCATCACTCATCTGCTACATCGTACCTACACCCACCTGGACAAGCCCGGGGGCTCAGTGAGGATAATGTTTTTTGATTTCTCCAGTGCATTCAACACCATCC
>JAUMHL010000003.1:2289624-2308495 GCA_032362345.1 Sandelia bainsii | reverse complement strand
TTGCCCCGAGCTTGTGCCAGCGATTTGTACTGTCAGCTTGTTCAGTTCTGTTGCCTGATTTGGGCTGAACTCTTTCAGGCCTCGGGAAGTGTACTGAGTCCAGCCTTAGCCTAGCTGCTTGTGGCGAGCTAGTAGGGTTAGTCAGTAATCCTGTGTACTCACCCTCGTAGTTGTCTTTCTTTTGTTTGTGCCATGGTTGTATAGCGAGAACACGTGTTTCCAATACAGTGATCCTCTGTAGAAGTACTTTAGCAATGCGTCTTTTTCAAGGGTAATTTATCGTATATACAGGAGGAGCCATGGATCGAATGCACCAATGCCGCAATCGGTGGACAACCACTCTACCTCCTGACTCATAGCTGCCCAGCCCCTCGACTCAACTTCTGCTGGATTATGACGTGACGTCACATGGCTAAGCCAGGGATTGGCAACCTGCACTGTCTGAAGACCAATTTCTGGCTGGAAATATAACAAAAACATGAAGCCACAAAAACTATTTGAGCTCTTTATGTACAGGTTCCACAGCCGGTCGAGGCAGATGACCGCCCACCCTGAGCCTGGTTCTGCTGGACGTTTCTTCCGTTAAAGGGAGTTTTTCCTCTCCACTGTCGCCTAGTGCTGCTCAAGTGGGACTGTTGGGTTTTCTACAATATTCTGTATATACTTATATTCTGTAAGGTCTTAAACCTTAAACACTGTAAAGTGTCTCAAAATGGCTTTTGTTGTGATTTGGCGCTATATAAATACAACTGAATTGAATTATTGTTCAGAATTACGATATCAACATCAGTAATCGCGCTGTCAAAGTCATCTACTGTAGCAGTCCACAGAACTGATGATGGTTTATGTCTTTTGCCTTATTTTGTTACAACTATTATTTGACATTTTAATTCATATTTATATTTTTGAGTCACTGAAGAGGGTTAGGTTGAACCACAGCTTGCTAACCTCTGGTCTAGGCACTAGGAAAAACCCACTGTGTTGTTTTAGCGTCTGATAGACCTTCCAACTCATGATCAATCTTACACTCAAACTGAACTTCATGGATCTTATTTCTTTCCCCTCCATTACCTGAGGGAGCACGCTCCCACCAGTGCGGCCGTCACAAATTTTTAATGCAGGGCTGTTTTTGGTCAGAATATACTCTTTGTTTCACAATCAACATTCAGGACTCTGTGTAGGTCAATCACCTTCTTCCACAGCAAAGCAAACACACGCTACTGGAAGCCCGATACACAAGCATAGCAATCATAATGTGTCACATGAATGTTCCCAACATGTACAGTATATCTTCATTAGCTGTCAAATAAAATAAAAATCTAACATAAACTTAAATGGTCTATCTAAATATGCAGCTGCATTTTATTTTAAATTTATTTACCCACACTGTTCCTAACTGGCATCACAGAAGATCTCCATTCACCAGCCTGAGCCTCTGTTTCCACCATTCATTCAAGAAGAGTCTCTTTTCATGAAGGTTTATGAATCACTCTTTGTCTGCCTCTCTCCTAGGATCCTTTCGTCCTGGGAGAATCTATCAGCAGCTAATTCTTAAGGCCACACAGCTCTCAGGGTCAAAAAGCCATGTAAACCTCTCCACCGTGATAAGGTGGCTCTATCCTCTTAAGGATGGTTTGAGGAAAAACTTCTCCTACAGTATGTGTTCAGAAGCCAGCGAAGGGAGTTCAGAATCCCGCCCGGGCATCTCTATGTTAATGAGTTCTGAGCTCATCCAAACAAGAGGAGACACCAGGGGACACTCAGAACATGCTGCAGAGATTATAGTGTATATCCATGCCAACCCCTGAGTGCTGCTGAGTCCTCCAACTAATTTGTAGGCAAGTGCGTTATTCAACGAGCCCTGACCGTCACCTGGCAAAGACAATGACCCTAATGACTGATTGCATACTGCGGCGAGCTACAGCAACTCCAAATGGACACATACTTTCTTCATCTTGTTATGCAACGGTGCTGCTCTCATTTCAAAAGTTCTTCCTTCTTTTAGGTTTGTCATCTACAACTGTCTTCCTATGTGGCATTGTTCAATTAAATTTTACTTATATAGCAGTCGACCCCTGTCCACAGAATGGCACAAATTTAATGCTGGTCAAGGTCGATGTTTCAGAACACACACTGGTCACATTACCCATGCTGTCCCACGTCCACCACAACATTAAAAACACCACAAGGTGTTAATGTCATGTCTGGTTGTTGTAAACCGTACAATTTATCAGCAGAACATGTGTGTCTGGTTTGAAGTCAAAGGGTCAATGGGCCCCTTTACACTGGCTGTTTCTAGTGTATCCAGATGAGATTTAAGATGTTTTCATTTACACTCTGTGACACACACAGTAAACCGTGTTCTTCTCTGTTGGTCAGATCCCTGATCTGACTGGACTTCTCCAAATCCAGACGGCAGCGGTAATAAACCCAAAGCTGTAAATTTGGTAAATGCTACATGTTTACGTGCATGTCATGAATTGCGGTTGTGTGCTGAGAAATGAATGCTTCATGTCAACAATGTTACATTCAACAACTGTTTGGGTCAGAAAATAAAATTCAGCAGTAGTTTTGGATCATCACAACAACATTATAACAGTTTTGTTTATGTGTATGTGTTGATAAAAACCAAGTACTGTATATGGACGCCTTTACTGTGTTCACAGGCTGCAACTTGTGCAACCGATTCCCATACAGCTCAACACTATTTCACCCACAAATACAATACAGTTGTTGAGCTAAACGGCGATCACATAAAAGCTGATAGAATTGGCTGCAGTCGATTTTCCATGTTTCCTAAATGAGAGAGAGAGCAAATGGCAGCTGATTTCAGAGTAATTTGGGTGAAATTTCAGCTGCTGTTACCAGAAGGAAAGAGGAGACAGAACATAGCTGAATTCAGAGAGTAAGAAGTGGAGTGGTCGTTTCCATCGAGCTCTTTCTGGCATACAGTAGTTATAACATGGGAGCAGTAAATATTACGTATGGGTTTTGGGGAGACGCATTTACACCTTGTCACATACCACCTCAGTTTGGGCAATCAGATTTCAATCTTTGTTGAATTCCTCTTGGATGCATTTACACTCTGCTCTCTACACAGGAGTGATAAAATCTTTCAGGACTTTCAGGGATCCAGAAATTTGCAGAGTTACGCTCAGGTGAAAAGGACTCTGGAAGTACTACAGCAGAAGTATCAATAAAACTCTGAACAGTGAAATTTATAGATGCAGCACAGAGGTTTTGCTGATTAGACTTCATCAGTGTGAAGCATCTTCATGAGGACTAGGTCCAGGTGAAGTTAGAGGAAAGGGCAGGATCACCCATGGGGTAGAGCCCAGGGGTGGAGTAGAGATAGCAGGAAGTTAATGAAAGCCTGTGCCAAGTGTGTTGTCAGACATCATGGAGGTTATGGAGGTGACGGGGGAGACGCCGATGGTGCAATAATTGATCTAGAAGAACTTCAGTGATATTTAAAGAACAGCATCCAGAGATGAGAGACTCACAAAATTTATCAGATATGGTGGAGTCAGTATGTGAGTTTAAGGAGACTTGACAGTCTAGTAAAGCTGATGTGACAGAGACAAATAGATGGGAGTGCACTACCTCACCTATATTAACCCACAGAGAAACAAGGGAGAGATATTGGATATTTATTAAAAACTCACCTAAGCTGCACAGGGAAGACTGGCTGTACATTTTACACCAACGCCTTGTTAACACAAAGAAATAAAATAACAGGAACAGATAAAGTGATAAATAACCACAGGCGACAAACAAGGTACAAGCTCAGTCACAGGAAGGTAGAAGATGATTAATAAGAACCTGTCTCCTAGAAATTACATTCTTTTGCAACTTAACTGCAGCTTCTGTTACAATTTTGGAGAAAATGTAATCACAGCCCCTGATATCTCCCTGATATCAGCCCAGTGCAATGCATCTGTATTTCTGTATGCATCTGCATGTACAACTGTGTGAATAATTAATTCAATGTACTTAATATGAACCTATTTGCATCATTTAAGTTAATTGTGAACATATGGCCATGATGCTGAACTGGGGTGCAATTATGTTCCCCAGAAAACATGTATTTGCGATTGCAGTTTAGTTGTGTGGAAATGTGTAAGTACTGTGTCAAGAGTAAAAAAAAAAGTCAGCACTGACACGGGGTTCCTGCCACACATACCTGTACTTAAACAGAAAGTAAATCTTCATGTTATATATTTTACAAAATGCCTACATTTGCAATCATAGATTGTCAGGACCAACCAAATTGGCTTAACCTTTCCATTATACCCTCACTTGACCATGTCTGAACCCAGGCTGATTCATTAGGATATAAATAATCGCACACCCTCCACTGTTTCACATATTACAATTACCCTTTTGGTTATGACGTTCATCGTCTCCCCAGCTCCGCCAGACTGCCAATGACAGCTGAGATATCTCGCCAATATCTTGCCAGCTGTACGGCTCTGGGCTCTGGCAGCCTGCAGTCCGAGTTTATGAATACTTTCTTGGGCGGATGAATGCCAACGTTATGCGTTCAATTTGTCACAGTGCTGCACAATCAATTCGTGAAAATGCAAGGTGTGAATTCAGTTTGTATAATGGGTAAATGTAGAAATCTGCCCCCATGGAAACATTAAATGTCATTTCTCTTGACTCACAGCTGCTGTGACTGTCAAGATGATAATACTAGTATGATACACTAATGCTGGTTAATTCACAGAGATGAATAATCACGGTTCATACTAAGTGTGCTGTCTACATCACAGTGAGCTCTGTTTAGTTGTGAGTGTGCAGCTTCAGACTCTGTAACCAATAATCATCTGTTCCCTCCAGAGCTGATCAGTGTGAAAACCAGCTGGTGATCCATCAGTTCATCACAAAAGATTTTAATTACTTTTCAAGCTACAGTGAGTTTTGGTGATTGCCATCAGGTCTGTGACTGGAAGGTTGATGGTTCAAATCCCAGACCAGGTGGAAGGTCCAACTCTGCCCTTTTGTTTTTTTAAGGAGGCATTCTCAGTTACTAATCAACATTTAATGACTGTGTGCACTCACAGTTCTGATTTGGTGTAACTGGGGTTTTATGAATCTGACCCTCTGGGGTAGGTTTTGAAACCTTTTGAACTGTGGTGCCGATTGTGGCACAAGAAGAGAGTTTGGGAGATTAATAAAATTGTGTTTGATCGTGATTGATGTTTGATTTTGTGTGGACATTTTGCGTCTCTTTCTGGTCATTGTGTATTGTTATTTAACGGTCATTCTGTGTCGATTTGCAGCTGTTTAGCATTTTGTGGGTGTTTTGTGTCATTTTGCAGTCATTCATGTCTCTCTGTGGTTGTTTTGCATCTCTTACCAGTCTCTACAACAATAACTGTCACCTTATAAAGATGTTACAGTATGATACTAACAACCATATTATTCTAATAGAGGGGACACCGGGGGTGGTCATTCAGATTTCTGGGAGACCTTTGCCTTTCCTGCTGTTCCTGAATCTGTTGACCTTAAGATTCAGCAGCACATTAGAGATCTGGCCACTTGCTTTTACCTCAGAGAGGCTGGAAAGTTCAAGCTTTTTTTGTCTCCAGACGACACCGACAGACTAATGCATGCTTTATCACAATCCGGCTTCAATCAGGAGTTTCTGCAGTTTGAAAACACACTGTCGCTCAGTCCAGCTCAGCGAAAACATTACTGTTGTGGAATGATAATATGAACCAATTATGTGGAAGTGATGAAAAAAAGGTAAGCACATACAAAAAGTCAATTATACCTGCCCCTTTCACTTTAAAACTAACTACACACACACACACACACACACAGAGAGTAACTTGTTTGCTAAAAGAAAGAAAAAAAAAAAAGAGGTCTGAATTTAGCATTAAATATGTCAGTTCTCTGTTAAAAAACGTGGGCATCTGCCTCCGTTTGCTTTCTGAAACCCTTAAATGTCATTACAAACCATGTCTGTGCAGTCTGTGCATTCACTAATACACTCGGTTTGCTCTGAAGAAAGGCAGCACAGAAATTAGAATTTCAGAACAGGCTGCAGACAAACACAGTTAAGTTTCTGTAGTGCTGCCTGCAACAGAAACAGCAGATGTAGTATATTACTATATGTATGTGTATGTGTTTGGTATTCAGCTCAGTCAGTCATTTCCAACTGGATGAGTTAAGGGTTACTTACTAAATATGCAATTTATTCACATACAGGTCACAATCATGCACGTTTTACCAGCTGAGGCAGTTCAGTACTGCAGACCTTTACACATTCATAGCTGATGCTGAAACCAGGTCTCGTACAGACTCGTCCTCCCTCAAGAATGGAGACCAGATCATTTGGGACCTTCAGGTTCCCAAGATCATGTAGCACAGTCAAATTAGACTCAGTGCCGTTAGCCTGTGGATATTACCACTGACTCCTGCTGCATGTGGACTGATGGAGAGGCTACCTACTAGAGGTTAGGTGAGGTTCAGATTAAGGTAAGGCAAACCTGTCTCATAAAAAAAAATGCAATCAGACCATTATTATAATATGATTATGTTCACTACCAAAATGTAATTGAGTTTACAGTTTAGTACAGGAACGTCATTTTTTAATGTTGTGATCCGTGTAAACTGAGGGAAAATAACACTCACACAGGCTGCTGCCGCCCAAATATTGACCACTACACACATTTGCTTTTTTGTTCTTGTGGCCTGAGTTAATCTGCTCAGTATCAGCCTCTTGTTTGCACATGAGCTTTGATAGCCTGACAGCGATGGTCACTAATTTAACAAAACAGCTGCGTGGTCATGTGCAACACCACAAACACCTGCCTGATTAAAGAGGCCGCGGAAAATCTTTCACGCCACACGAAAACACAAACACTTCAGTCTGACGTGCAAAAAAATACAAAGCTGCATTTTAGTTTAACAAGCGAATGCACACGTTTCCACCTCAGACAGTAACTCCAGTGTTTAAAGACTCCCAGCGACACACACGTTCTCATGCACACACTCAAAACACAAATGGAACAGTCGCAAATTCCCTGGAGGAGCGCTCCCCGGCCCCAGCTATAAAGCAAACACACACCTCAGCAGGAAAGTGTATTACAGCTCATGAAGCCGCCTGTAATACAGACTCCTATACCATATGCTGAGGCAGCTGTTTCTGGATCTGCATGCATGTGTGTGTGTAGAGAGATATATATGACAGTGAAAAAGCTATAAGTGAGGCTTTATGCTATTGACAAAACAATAGAGAGTGTGTGTGTGTGTGTGTGTAAATGTGTCGGGCAGACAGAGGTAAGAGGCTCCTGTTTGCAGCACTCATACACAAATCGATAGCTCCCTGCACTCTTGACTCCCATTACCTATCAAGTGCTAATTCAAAGAAATGTGGACACCCTGTAAGAGATGTGAGAAAATCTGTTTCTATTTATCAATCGATTCATATTGACAGTTTGATAAAACCAGATAACGGCGAGATGACAGAACAGTAGCTGACACTGCACGAACAACTGTCTCATTTACTCTTGTTATCTTCAAACATTTTCCCAAATTTTCAGTCAAATCACTTCCCCGGATGTTCTCAGTTTATTTGCAGCTAAAAACCTTGGAAGCCCGCCTCCAGGCCGTAACAGATTCATCGTTTTCTGCATTTGTTTATTGGCAGGGGAAGAGGGGATTGGCTTTTATTTGAGAAGTTGATCTTGCGTGTCACTTCAATATTGAATTCTCTGAGAGGCACATTATTTTTATGGCTGGATTGATTCCATGAGCTAAAGTTGTATAAAAAAACAACAACTTCCTGAGTGCTGTGCAGAGCTAAAGGGATCAAGGCACCTTGAAAAGGAGAGTAAAACAACTTCACAGGTGGATAATCTGACCCGGATTGACTGAAAAAGGATCACAAATCCAGCTGCTGTGTCTGAGTCTCTGGAGATCTGATTGTTGTCTTAACTGATCCCACTCATCTGTTTCTTAAGACTAATTTTCCCATTATGGCCAAGAGCCTTAAGATTGTCCCCAAAATCTGCAACAGTCCAGAAGAACTATGAAGGAAAAAATATTTTATTATTCTCTTGGGCAATTTCCAGAGTTCTTTCATATTCAAATGTTCCCAATTTACTCATCGGTTGCCCTTAAAAATACCTTCTTTTTTTTTTTATTACAGATGAACGTGTCCTTTGCCAGAGTTTGTATTTGCATTGGTATAGAATTCCCCTTTATTGCTATTACCACAGCTATTAGAGATACACATTTGTGGGAGTTCATCGCAGAGCAAGAGGTCAGTGTTAAACAAAGTGAATACATGGCTGCTAGGTTTTAGTTGAATTGTTTTAAAGCAAATGTTAAGCGTTGCTGTTTCTAATTCGTCTACAGTTCTGATCTTTTCATATTATAAATGTGTTCATAAGTCAGACATGTAAGAAGTGGCACCATACTGCATCACGAAAAGCAGGAAGAAGTGTGTAACGTGCCTCTGTGATGGTTTTAGTTATGTAAAACGTGTGTGTATTCATATCTGTCTTGATCATAAACTCTGACCTGTGAAGTGAAGCAGATTTGTTTGAACACTTTGGTGATGTTAATGAGGCAGACGGGAAACGCTGGAGAAGAGAGGGGCTATGACAAACAGTAAGGATCTCCAGGGATGCACTGTAACCGTTCGGCACACCAGAACAGTAAAGAACAGAAAAATGTCAGAGTTTGGCAAAGGAAATTCTCCACAACATCTGCATTATGCTTTATTTATGTTTCCATGGTGAATCTATGCACAGCCTATGCCATTGTGAGCATTGTTATGTCTACGCTGGTGTGTCTGTGATGCTCTGCAATTAAACCGTAAAACTGTACTGTACTTTTATAGAAATTACTGAATAGAATGGAGAAGACGTTGGAGAACGTGGTCTGGACGTCCACTGCGAACCTAACGAGTGCACCAAGTATAGCTGTACTGTCTGCGAGGTTGTGATGTGTTGTAGCTTGACAGAGTTGTGCGTGTCAGGCTGGGAAACTGAGTTTATGGTTAAAGAAATGTTGGCAGCTGATCACAGACAATAAAATATAAAGATGTACTGTGTGAAAGTGCACGCATTGTAAACCCAACTACTCATTCATTATATGGAAACACATGCATGTATTACTACTTAAATACTGAGCACACACAAAACAACGCACATCCATAGTGCACAATATGTGACAAGCTCTTGATAACGGAAAGAACTCAGATGTCACATTTCATTCTGGGACTGAGCTGCTCCTCCCTGAGGCCAGTGGATAAACACAGGCGAACGACCACACGAAAACTTAAAACAAAAGCGAAGATGTAGTCGTCCTAAAGCTGCTGCCCAGACTGTAGGTAGTGAGACAGACACATGACGCAGACACCCGAACCGACGCACCCAGACACTGCGATTATATCCTGTATTTCTCCCAGCGAGCCTGTCGACATGTTGGCAGACACTCTGCTCTCATCCAAAAGAGCAATAGGAGCTGTCTGCCCTGTCTCACTGCCTGCCTGCCTGCTGACACGCACTCTCTCTCTCTCTCTCACACACACACACACACACACACACACACACACACACGGAAACACATGTGTACAGTCAGACACCCATGGAAGCCAGTGTAAAATCACAATATGCAGATATGCACACAACTTATTGTCTACTAAAACATGAGTATTCAGCTACAAACACATATGATCAAGGAGATAGCACTGGAAAGCTGAGAGTGTCACAAATCATCTTTCTTTTAATACCATGGTTACAGGGGATACACACTTGTGATTGGCTGCAGGGTATCCATCGCTTTGATAAGAATGCATGGCGTTATATGCAGAATAATAATCACACCTGCAAGGCTCTCAGCTGTTACTAGGCTTCAGCTTCTACTTGTTAGAGAAGTAAACAACACAGCATCCATGTAAAGAGTACACTAACTCATAATATACATTAGTATCAGTTATATTGTGTGAACAGTGATCTTACCATGCAAATGTATCATGACAAGGGTCAGAGTGGACTCCACTGGAACACCCGGCTGTCACTGAACTCCATCAGAGCATATCTGCATAAAGTTGAGCTTTTCTCAACTTCCCCGGTTGCATCACCCAGGTCCTTTTGTCTCCATTTCACTAAGCGGGATGTACTGAGCACCTACACTGGGCTCTTACTGACAATGAACGCCTGCTGTCACTCACCTAGTGATTTGTCACTGGCAGCGTGATCCGTAACCGTAACAGAAGACGTAGTGAAACTTGAGGAAGTTACAACTCTGTTGATGTTGAGCTCATGGCAGAGAAAATGGCAACGACAACCTTGACATTGTTCTTGTGGTGATTCAAAGGTGAGTTTACTGCTCTACCAAATACAAAGGTGCCGCTGCTGAGAGGACACTGCCCCACCAGCCATACCAGTGATTGTTGAAAGCATGTACGTCCCCAGCATACGGCTCAACCAACAGCAACAGCAGAGACCACACTAACTGTGCCAATCTTAACATTTGACACCACAAAAAAAAAATACAATTTCAGTTCAACCTCACTGTATTTATTAAAGCATCACCTCCAGAACTTCACTACTGGATCAGTGTCCGATTACCATGTACCACATATATAATCAGCTCTTTGACAAAGATTCAAGCTAGTGATTTTCACTCAGGTGAGGTTAGATACATATTCACACACTACCAGATATGCACATACTCATAGTACACATCATCACGCCCTCGCATACAGCCAGTGCAGAGAAGAACAGCCACCACTGTTGTGAGCAGGCAGGTGGAGCGAGGAAAACATCCTGCAATCCATCATCCAGCTCCTTGACCCTCCAACGCCAGCAGCCTCCTCTGTCCCTTCCTCCTTAATAATGTACCAAGATAACTCCAAAACCAGCCCCACCTCCATCACACATAATATCACACATGGAAGGTCACACAGTGATTTCAACATCCAACATGGCCCAGTCAGCCTCTCACACACACACACACACACACGGACAGCTGGAATTCAATTTCGTCACAGCAAACTGCTTTTCATGGACATTCACGGACTCCACGTCTCCACCATGAATGGAAATTTCATGGTGTTAAGAGTCTTCCTCTGGTTTCAATAAGACACAACTTTTTAAAATCATCATTTATCTAAGAAGGTCAACAGAGACCAGATACGCCATCTCAGCTACAAAATGCCATCGCAGAACTACTGGAGCATATGGGGCTTTAGTGCATTGCTCAAGGGCACCTCTGTAGCTTTTACCACTGGAGGACAGAGAAGTTGTTTAAATTTTTATAACTGAAAGTTTATGTCTACTGACAGGCCTGCAGTTTCATCCGTCAAGCTGTTGCTTTGTTTATTGTAATGCAGAGCTGAACGGGCACAAAACATTTCACTTCATATAAGTCCTGATGATTGAGTTTTATGCTGCTTTGACTTATTATCTAACTAGACACGCCTACTTAAAAAAAAAAGAAGCTGTTATCAGGTTGATAACTGGGGCTTAGACACCACTGTGTAGCAGGTTTAGGTACAAAAACAACTTGGTTAGGTGTAGGGGTCGATCATGGTTTGAGCTAAAATAACTTATTAAACTAACAGAAACTGATAATGAACAGCTGCTTCCTGTTGTAAAAACACAAGCCTTCCTGATTTCCTCCCAACATCTACGTCGTCACTTTATTCAACGCCGCCAACACTGACGTTTGCTCCTACATTATCGTAGTGTAATTATTGCAGATGATATGCGTCTTCTGACCTACTGATAGGTGCAGTTTGCCCCTGCTGAAGCATCATAAACGTACACGATAACAACATTTTAATGGGGCGATAACATAAGAACAGCTGTCAGACACAAGGTGGAGGAAGTTACAAGGTGTTTGTAAGTAGAAAATATGAATTCCTGGATTATCAGCATCACAAGGAACAAGCCACAGTGTCTCTGCAGCACCATGAAGCTTTTGTTACAGATTTCTTCCTTAGTCTGTTATACTCAATGTGAACATTGACTAGGCTCTCTGGCAAAACGTCAGACACTGCTCTTGACTTCTTCTACAGTTCAAACATTCACGTGCAGCACGTCGAAACTGTTCAAAGCCCTCTTGACCCCATCAGCATGAATATTGATAGTTTTCAGCCTGTAATGATCCAACCTTTGATCATCTCTGCAGCTCAAATAACCCACTTTCACATTCAGCTGCTGTTTGATTCTCCTCCAAAAATGACATCCCATTCTTCTGCCTCCCTTTGTTCGCCACCTTTACGTTACATCATTACTACGTCCAAACTAACGCTCAAAAGTGAAAGTTAAGTTCAGCCTTATTTTGATATTTTATTTAAAAAAAAAATGTTTTTATTCATTTCATACGCTTTTACTTTGAGCTTAAGATTTAATTTATGTGTTTTATTCTTCACTTTTGTACTTTTTTATTTACTCTAAAGTAAATGTTTTTTTATGACAGGCCCTACAGTTTTGAAAAAAAATGACATGTAATGTAGTTGTTATCTGTATAATTGATAAACATTGAGTGAGTGCCTTTTTACAAGCAAACACACAGCAGAGGAGCTTCGTCCTTGAAAGTCAATATAATATAATACAACACAGTGTTTCTGAAGATGGTTTACAACTGAAAAAAAAAATCATGGCTACTTAAAATATCATGGCAGGACCAACAAAAACAATCTTTGCTTCCCATTTACATGCATTTCTTACTGGACTGGGCCTAGAGGCTACAAACACTCATTACTTGAGAATCAAACAGGATTTTTCACAAAGCATATGAGTATACACTATATGAGATATGTAATTCCTCACATTCATTAAATAATCTTACGATCACTAAAAACTGTTTAGTGCCTGCAGGAGGTCGAAACTACGACTGAAGAATCACTGAGTCTCTTCTCATTACATTTGGTTGAAACATCGACATGCAGCTTAGTCTCATGTACACACATATATATCTGTGTCATTTCAAAACTTGATGCAGACGATGCTTTATAATCAAATATGATTGTGATGCATTTGCCCCTTGAGTGATTATACAAACCAGACTGATTTAGATCCACTTGTAATCTCATGTGTTGGTGCTGCAGCTTAAAAAGGTCTCTCGTAAAGTCTGACGTGATAAATATATTTTATTATTCCAGTTATTACTGACATTTACACTGATTCCCCCAAATTTGGTTTATCCAATTACTGGTCCACTTCAGTCCTTGTTACTGTTCCTTTACTCCTGCTGCACAGTCTGCACACAGATACCATTTACCTCTGAGACACCTGTGGCCTCTATTCAGCAGAGCTTCACCAGGAGAGTATCTCACCCCCGGTTTCATGATGATTCCTAAGTTAAGCTGTACAAGTGCTGCAGGCAACAGTCACAGTAGGAGCTGCTAGTGCACAGGAAAGTACAGTGTGAGATCCCTCACCGGCTTAACACAAATGACCACAGCCAGAAGAAACTATACCTGGATGTTCAGACAGCAGGTAGGAGCTTGCATTTACTACTGTAGCTACATTTTCATGCTATTAGGGGGATTAATCCTGTTTACCTTGATTGGTGGAAGATAGTACAGAGAAAGTGTCTGTCACATCATCAGGTAACATGCAAAACCTGTTCAATCCCATCCCTGTCTCCTAAAAATTAGGTTCCTATGCAACTAAACTGCAACTACAGTTATGTTTTTCTAGTAGTTATGTTGTGATGCAACATATAATTTTACTCTACTAACTCTAACCCACAATCTTTCTCTTAACCCTGTGCTGCGAGTGCCTGAAACCAACCATAAAAAAACTCTTATAATGCTGAATAATGTGCTGCAAGATCAGATTTGTTTGTGCAAAACCATAAATAGTGTAGATGGTAGTTTTGGTCTACTGCGGACATTTCATTGTTATGTTATTGTCATTTATGTTAATCATGAACTCAACATCTTAATAGATAACATAATCAGGCTGCAATTACAGTCCCTACAAAAATGTATTTCTGATTGCAGATGAGTTTAATAGAAACAGAATTTTTAGGAGGCTGGGTTGCCACGCTTTTTTATCATACTGCAACTGAGGAGAGATTCATCTGACAACTTTTCAACTTTCTGAAACTAATCCACAAACTTCTCTCTCAAGCTCCGTTTTTGTCATTTTTCAGGCAACTGCGTACGGTGTACCGAGTTTGACAGGAAGTTTCTGGACGTGTTTGCCGTTTTCCCCATAAGTACATTTGTATGATTCATTGCACCACAGTCTCAAAAGATATGAAAGAGAGTTCTTGGAGAGAGATCAGTGGAATGCAACCATGATTACACTGTGATGGAAATATTTTCCCACCTTTCAGTGTAGGCGTTCAGAAATGTGTGCAAACACATTTGCCTTCAGACATAGTTGGATGACAGGTTGTACAAACTGGTTCATTTCAAGCATACGTAGCGCTTAATTATCAGAAGTGCTGAAGTCAAAACTCTAAAAGCTACAGTATAGTCATATGCCCCCCACCACAGCCAGGAGGTGAGAAACACATCATGCAGATACTCAGTCACATATATTTTAGGTTTAATATACCTAAGATTTTTGGAAGATGGATGTAGGGAATGAAGTCAGCCTTGAATTAAATTTAAAATTCAGAGTTGCTCGTCTTTAATCATTAGTTTGTCAATTGATCCTGCATGCAGGCTCAATCTGTTGCTTCTGCATGGTCTCCACGCAAAAACTGAGCTTGTAAGTTTAACTAAAAGAAACAAACCCCACTAACAATCCGTCCCCTTCAGCTAACTAATCTGCAAATGTTGTATCGTAATGCAAGAGTAGAAAAGAAAATCAGCTCCTGTATGACCCAGTTTACAGTCAGGGGGAGTGAAAGCAGCAGCAGGCTTAGAACAGGTAGAAGAAATCATAAGTGTTTCTAAAATGTTCACAAATGACAAAGAATGAAGGAGAAGTGGGACAGATGGACACCTCAGCAGTATTTTACACCACCTACCAGCCTTTCACCTCAACCATCCAATGGACATGCACTTACATTCGAAATGCCAAAAGTCCAGGAGTTTTGTGCCTGACAGGCATAAAAAGGCTTTTAGCAGCACAGGACAGTTAAAATACATATCACCTCCTCATTAGTGTCCACTCTTAGTCCACAGTCGTGTGCTGATTGATGCAGTTTTCGTCTAGTTGCAACAAAGTGCTTTCGGCTCTGAGCAGATCTCATTGTGCCTTTTAACACAGCCTTCACTTCTGCCTTTGTTGTTACCCTGCTGCTCTGAAACTTTCCTCCTCCAAAAAAAAAAAAAAAAAAAGTATTTCAATACTGCAAAGCCTTCAGTTGCTCAGTTCTGCAAAAACTTTTTAATCTAAAAATTTCAGTTTCATGTGCAGGCCAATTAGATCATTTAGTAATTTTATTTTACACTGTTCTTGTTAACCTAAACACCACATAACACATGCTTCTTACCACCAGCCATCGTGTATGTTTGATGTTTCTCTATCTACTGGACAAAAAGCTGCTCAGATCGAAATGTTTAAAGTAATAATGAGGAGTCAAATAGCAATCTGGGATGCAATTTGTAGAATAGGCTGCAGTGGCCACTGCAGGAGAGGTACAAAGTACATGAACCACAAAGCTTTTGTATGATGTCTACCTGTCTATACTGACAGCATCATGGTCTAAAAGAAACTTTTTATCACATCTCTTTAAACACTGTCAAGCTGTGAATGTATGCATACGTTTTTTTTTCTTAATATATCACAGTGAAAAAAGCACAATGCTTAACAATAAGGCTCGGGGTGAAAACCACAGAGCTCATTTGCCCATAAAGCCGGATTTTCCCATCTCACTGGCCTGTTACTGAACGCATCAAAAGCAGTCCATAGTGGAACCAATATAACAAGAAGACGGGAACATGTCCGACTTTGTTTCAACATCTTCAATTAGTCAAATTGATGCTGAGTCCATGTCATAAGTTGTCACAAAGAATAGAGCTGATGGTTGTTAATGAGACATTCAGGGAATGTTGTTCACTAATACACTGAGAGAGCATTTTATGTGGTGACATTTCAAGTGGTCGACTTCTTTTCCTGAAACAAAGTCACTTTCTTTATTCCACCATTCACTGTCTTGCCCAGCTGTTTTTACTCAGGCTTATGTCATCAAAGCTTGTATGAATAAGGTTCTATTCATTTGGGGATGTAAATCAAAGAAAGACAAAAACTACTGCTAAGTAAGTTATTAAAAGTAATAAATAATTCCAAGTAAATATTCAAAAGCACGTCTGCAGGCAACAGTCTGCAGTGATTGAAATTCAAAAGTAAACCAAAGGTGATGGAGATGGACGAAAAGATCAAGGAAAAAAAGTAAACCACAGCTCATTATTAGGAAGTCCTCAGAGGCAGCGTCTCCTGCTCTTTTGTTTCCTGTAGCTTCAGCTCATCACCTCAGTTGGTTCATATGCCTGTTCAGCTGCACGTCATGAGTCAGTAGTTCTCCCTAGTTTGGATGGATGGATGTCAATTGCATTTTATTCTTATTAAACCCTGTATCTTTGAAATTATGTTATATCCACTATAAATTGAGAGTAGAGAATGCAGCATGTAAAAATGCACTCTCCACATTGCATTATTCTGTTTGGTCTCTAATTTACTACAATATTTGCTCATGGCAACTAAACATGACAATACTTATGGTTACGCTGAAGTAATGAACAATCAAGAGTGGCTTAAAACACCAGATACGCTGTTTTTATTTACCTTTAAGAGCTTTTGTTACATAAACCTCATCATATTCAGGACTACGCAATGAAACCACCGTGACCCTTCTGTCACTAATGTGCAGTATGTAAACACTAGACAAGAAAATGCAGGGGAATGTAATCCTGAAAAAGAAAAGTGAAAAATGAAAATGGCTAAACTAATTAGCAGCGAATAGTGACACATCAT
The DNA here is from genome assembly GCA_032362345.1 of Sandelia bainsii. Lineage (NCBI taxonomy): Eukaryota > Metazoa > Chordata > Actinopteri > Anabantiformes > Anabantidae > Sandelia > Sandelia bainsii. The sequence goes on along the minus strand of JAUMHL010000003.1, from coordinate 2,291,588 downwards.
GTCTTTTTAACTGCAGCTCCCTTGTCACTTCCTCTTATGCGTCCACATGTGGCTTTTCTATAGACTTTGAAAAGCACGTTTTGTGTCGACAGCAATCAGTCTTCTGAAACATTTCTCCAATCTGTTGTCTTTTTACTATCTTATTATGGGTCTTATTACAAATGCTCCGTCTCTCATAAGCTTACAAATGTAAAAACAAACAAAATCAACAGTTAATTGTACTTAGATGACAAGTGAGCATCCACAGCGTCAGCGCTTCAACTTTTGATCTGTTTGTTATCTCCACTGCTACACAAATTAAACTCTTCACAATTGGGTCAAACTTCAGTATTTTTATTAGTTGTTATTATTAGTACTTATTATGTAGTAAAAGATGAAGATTTTTGGTCTACAAATCTTTCCTGCTGTGTTCAAATAAACAGGTAGCCCAAGGACAACATATCGCAGCAAATAAAAGTGATTATGAAACACAAGTTCATTTGCTGTTACAGACAGTAGCCTACATTATTAAATATCTGGTGAATATTTAACATTTTGCCTTCGGTGCTGGACTGTGTGGGCTTTTGTAACAGCTGCAGCATTAACATACTGTACCTGAACAAACTGGAACACATTTTACAAACATCTGTTCTTTTTAGAGATAATTTATAAAAGGTGTGGATAAGGTTCCAACATTTTTTAAGCTTTGCTCCTATGTCTGCATGACTGCACAGGCATTTTTTGCTCTGCCGACATAAAATGAGAGCAAGAGCCAAAGCAGTACATATTGTTTCTAGGATTATTTGTTGCTAAGGTTTAGCTTTCTATGGGCTGTGCTTTTAGTCATCATGTAAATTAGGTTCTTCTACTTCAGTGGTAAAAATAAACTGCATATTGGTTAAATATTATCCATAAGTCCTTTAATTCCCAGTCGAAATAAAATAAGAGCTGTGCCCCTCACTCAAATCTCAAAATATCTCGCTCCACATTGCAGCTTTATTTTCTGCTCCTGTAGATGTAAAACTTCTCTCTTTTTATATGTCAGTTGAATAATGGTGCAAAAAAAAGAAGATTTTTCAGTTTTGCTCTTTGCTCAAATTCTGTGAAACTGCACTTTAACCACAAGAAATACCTGCGTGTAGTTAAAGCACCACAAAGCGAGTTTCAGCAGATGCAGAGGTTAATGGGTAATTATTTGTGGGCATAAATTTGATATGACTGATACTGTAGGTGGGAGCCAAACAGTCATAACTATTAGAGAGGAGCTCGGATATCTGCTACAAATGCACAGGTGAACAGGGATAAGCTTTAATTCTATCATGAGCTCAAATAATTTTTAATTCTCCAACACAACAAGGGCTGCAATGCGGAGGGCTACTTTGAGCCATTTAAATGGAAATGCCACCCAAATTCATCTTGATGACAGGCAATCATTAGTTTATGGCTAGAAAATCCCTGCAGCCATGTTTCACCCGGTGACTTAAACACTTGTGCTTCCTCCATATTCTGTTCTCATTTTACGCTGATAGAAAAGCTGGTTTTCCTATTTTTCTTGAAATTGATGCATTCACCTTTTTTGTGTTTTCACCGTCTTTGCATGAAAGCAATTTTGGCATAGAGAGTACTGCTGCAGAGCCAAAGCTGTGCATGCATCGTGCAAGCCGTAGCCATCCTAACAGACAAGTAACTGGCCAACTGCAAATAGACAAAAGTTCTGGGCAGTGGTTAAATTCTTTATTTTCTTGTACGTAGTCAACACGGCTGCCTAGCTGATGGAAGCCGAATCAATCTAATCAATTGGGAGACAAATCACACAAATGAGTGTGTATTGTGTGCATATTTACAAGACAACAGGTAACAGTAAATAAACGCAACACACAGTGTGGCTGAAGATGCAATAACAAGATTTGCATACACTACCAGTCAAAAGTTTGGACACACATAGAAATGACCATGTTTGTGAAAGAAAAGCAGATTTCATAACA
>JAUMHL010000003.1:2251856-2277995 GCA_032362345.1 Sandelia bainsii | reverse complement strand
GGTTCACAGTGAAAGCTGAGCTGTTTGAAGTCAGCTGCTACCCTGGATTTGTTGTGGCCTAAACATTTCAGAGTGAAACTCATTTGGTCATTTTTCACACAGACGTTCGGACAGCTCCAGTGCACTGTTTGGTTTGCATGAACCACAAAGCCAGATGATACCACACTGACTGAGATTTCTATTGTTTGTTTATCTCAATATTCACACACGCAAGAGAATATATTGCAGGATAAGTGAAAACAATAATACAGTCAAACAATATATAAATCAAACCCACACGATCTCACCCACAGTGTAAAATATTAAATAACTAACACAATTTACATATCGGTTTGACTAAATCAGTAAATGTGTTTACACAGGAAGTCAATCTTTGTAAAACTAAACAACTGAGAAAAAGACGCCCAACACATCCGAGAAAGAATTTTGTAGAACTTTCTTTGCAGCTTCAGACTAGAAAATTTGGTATTTCTTTTAACAATATTTCTTATATAACTTTTTTTTTAAAACCTAATTAGCATGTGGTCTGTGAAGAACCTCCACCTACAGTTGCTTCCTCTCTGTTGCTGGATCACAAAATGGAAGCACCTTCAACTGCAACTATGGCATTTTTGTCAATATAGCAATGTTATTGCCAGTTGACGTCCAAACATCCTGCCATTAACTACCACAAGGTCAACTGTGATTTAATATAAATGGTGGGGTCAGCTTGGCACCCCAAATCACATTCATATAATAAAATTAATGTTTACAGTATACATTTTACATACAGCCCAAATCTGAGGAAGCTTTGGTGAACACAGGTTTTTATTGACCTTGTTAGACTTTTGTTGGTATAAAGGAGTTGTACTTTGCAGCCTGTGTTTTTTGTGCAGTCTAACCATTTTTGTCGACCTCAAACATGTTTGATAATGTATATGTATGTTTAACATGTTGAACTCTATTCATTTCCGTGTCTTCAATGTGCTGGGCAACACTGGTGAGCTGCACATTATAATCTAAAGACACAATCAAAGTATAAACTACAGTACTGCCTCAGTACCAGCAACGTTGGACCTTCAGTCCAAGTTAAGGCAGCACAAAGGCCCGGGCTTAATCAGTAGCAACACAAGGCCAGGTAAACAAACCCCAAACAATTACCAGCTTGTTACTGGTCTCCTTACTCTACAACACCCTGAATAATATGGAGAAAGCAACAAGGAAACAAAGTGCAAACAGTCTTTTGTCTACTACTGGCCCCGTCATTTTCAATAACAGTGGTTTAATTCCCTCCCGATCTCCCTCTGAAGAGAGGCTGCTTTCCTGCAATACGGGCATTAATTTGCTGCACTGTTTCACTAATTAGGAAACCACACTGAATCTGGGATGATATGTTCTTGACGTTCACAAACAGACACCACAAACACTGGTGGGGACTTACGGGAGCATATGCAATTAACAACGTAACAAAGCAAAGGCTTGGGACTATAGGCCATATACTGTATGCGCACATTGTTAATGCAAAAGGGAACAAAAGGGAAACAACATTCAGAGGGAGGCTTTACAAAATTCTCTGTGTTAGGTCTTAAAGGCCTGCAGAACATTAACTATTTATGTAATGTAGTCAGCTTACATGTTCAGGGTGTTACAGTGGAGGGCCCAACTCTTACATCACCAGCGATATGAGCATCAAGGAGAACGGAGAGGATAAAGGTCAAAGCTACGGGAACATGATAAAATTCCTGTTAGTGTCAAACAATCATGTCAGATTAAAAGTAAAGTCCCAAAAACAGATGCATGGAGAGAAGAGAAGCAAATTAGATCACACCAAACTACAATCTTTCTCTAATCGTAACCAAAGTGGTTTTTCTGCCTAGACCTAAACACACTCTGGATTATGGTGTCAAACCATGTTAAAAATTTATAATCAAGTCTGCCACATGCACAACATGTGTATGGTTTGATCAGATCTGACTGACAGGAGCAACCCATAAACAACCCAAAAGCATTTCTGTCAACCTAAGAATAAACAACACAGAAGAGACACAAATACAGAAACATTTGAGTGAATTAATCTCACCTTAAACACAGATTACATGGTCGCTCAGGAGCTCAGGACCATGTTATGAGCAGGACAGTGAGTTCTGAACACACTGTCTTGAATATTGAGCAGTTTCATACAGTTATACTAAAAGCATCAGTTTACATCACCTTTGTGACTCTTGAGTGATTTTAAGATTAAAGCTGCTGTATGGATGATTGCATCACCATATTCCTCTTAGGTTGCCTTTCAAGCCCTGGTCTTGACGTGGTCAAGTTGACAAATAAATGATCTACAGCAGATTAAAGCATGGCGTGGCCTTGTAACTAGAACCTATAACAGCAGGACCAGTCACTTCTACTGTATCTGTACTTTCAGTAAAATAAAGTTTTCAGATGAGATACATGAGCAGCACTCTCTTCTGTGAACTCGTACTGCACTGACGTACCCTTTAGCAATGCTGTAAATCCTCAGCTGCTCGTGTGGAGCTTGTCTGTGCTCAGTGGAATAGCACTGTGCAGATGTGAATGTGGAGAAGCACGGCATTGCTGTAAAAGCACACGTTCGCTTTGCAAAACTTCCCCCAGATTAAGAACTCTGACGACACCTGAAAGATTACTGGCGGTGTAATTATCGCCAAACATATTTTAACATCGTTATGCTCTAACCCAAGGCTGAGAAATACCGTTGATTAAAATCTCCTGCATGCTCATTTGTTTAGCAGGGAAATGGATGGATGCTGCATGCATGTTGCCTTGGTTATAAGCCCACAGCACAGCGTTGCACAGCACACGCCGTTTCATTTAAATCTGAATTTTATGTCCTTGAATCAAGCATGAGTCGGCAAACTTATCATTAGCAGAACAATAGCATAGCTTGACCCTTTCCTAACAGAAATCTGTTAAAGAATAATAGCTTTCATCTGCATTTATTGAACAGCTGTAGCCCAATATGATCACGAACATTCCCCCACTGCTGCAGAATACATGAAATTAACAGAATAAAAGTAAAATTAAGCCTCATTTCCCCCCAAAGCAAAAGTAGGTCGAATCCTAATTTTTGAAATTACTGATGACTGGGACTAAAACAGTGACAGATGTGGGACAAAAACTGGAAATACCTGCAAGCAGGCCTGCCACATAAAAATTACAGAGCTTAGCCTAATGATTTTTCTGCACCTACATACATTAATGAGTCTAAAGAAGTAATTTCCACCTCGCTCGGGGAAACAATAAATTAGAGATCTGGATAGGCTGCAAGGACAAGAGCCAAGCAAATTGCTCTGTCGCTCGCAATCACGTAATGTTGTCTTTTGGTGTGACCTTGCAGCCGGACACCGTCAACCTCGGTCAACATTTAACGCTGACCTGGATGAGTTCCTGCTGGACTCATTGTCTCCTGTCTTGATTCAGAAAGCGGGACACGCATCCCTTCTGGCAGGTAGTTTACACTTTTTATTTATCCTTCATTAAATCTGAGAATAAGGTTTTGCCTAAGGCTTTCATTTGTGTTACACAGCGTTTATCAGCAGATGGATGCTGACGGTTGCCGTGGAGATGGATCTGTAGATGTGTACTCTCATGAGCTCGTGGTACATTAAGGACTTCTAAGCTTATAAGTAAAGCAAGTTCACTGCACCTTTTTCAACCTTATTACATTAATCTAAAAAGTCGAGTGTAATGATTGACTTTTGAATTGGCAAACTACTGTTCTGAAGATGAAAGAATGAGTTTTGATGTGTAATTTGATGCTTTATTTAACCGTTTGTCCCATTCAGTCATCCTGTGACCACTTCTTTTAAATAAGTAAAATCGGGATTTATGAGAGTTCCTCAAAAAATAGCAAAAACTTTCAATTTGCCCCCTGAAGGTCTACAAAAAAGTGTTGCTGCTCTGGTGAAAAGTTCGACCTTGTGCCGGGGTCATACAGCATGTCCGCTGCATGAAGAATGTGTCCATTATGGGAAAAAATTAGAAACTATATTTCTTTGGGGATGTGCATGTGTTGCTGTTCTAACTCAAGGCCATAGGGTTTGTATGCAAAATGTATCCTGAGTAGTTTTGACCTTTGTCTGACATTCAGTATATTTTGTAGTTTTCCAAACTGTGTTATATTCCTCATTCTTCAAAACGTTGGAGTCTTGTCTATTTGTGTGCAAATTTATGAGATTAGCTTTGGTATCCACTGGGAGTCTCCCCGTTTTTATGGGTATTTTCCAGAAGCCTTTTGGCCAATGATTTCTTCATGAAAATGAGTTTCAGAGATAAATTGCTTGGGAATATTAAAATTATTTCAGAGCAGGAAGTAGATGTAGGACAGGAGCAAGGAGGCCATGGAATAGATCTGATGATTTTTAAAAATGTTGAAAGAGCAGCAACTTGAGAATAGGGGGCAGAAGGAGAGTTGTATTCACATTTGGAGATGGAATAAGGAGGTGAAAATATATGCAGTATGGGAAGGTTCTGAGTCTTGCAAGGCTGCACACAGAGTAGAAATGTAGGAGGAATGGAAACACAGGAGAAAAGTGTGTGTGTGTTGGGGGGGGGGGGGGGGGGGAATGTGAGTAGTCATATGTAGAGAAATGACATTCTGAGTTATAGATGGTGATTTTTCGAGCACCCATCCTTCGTTATTTGTTGCCAAAATGGGAATATTTTAGTTTTGTTGTTGAAACTACAAAGACACGTGGCCTTTTTTACAGGGTGTCAAAGGGTAACCATTAGAACTGAGACATTAAATTGAGAAAAAAAAAAACAAGAGAGCCTCCATTCAGATTTTATATTGAAAATAATGGGTTTTTTTATTATGAAAATTGTTGAATCCAATAGGGAGTCAGAAGGTGGGGCTGTTTTTTTACTGAAAACTATGATAAGTCACATCTACATTGTAGTTACGTTAAGCATTTGTTCTTTTTACAATTTTCAAATGTAATATACTGCACAGTGGCAGTGAAAGCTTAGAGCATATGCACATGCTTCACCAATATGACAACACACAACCAAATATAGAAATGCTGCAAATACAAAAAACATTACTAAACACAGAAATCAACACAATTTTTCCCAGCATTTAAAATGCTACGCATTTCCTTGGGGACTCATGAAGCCAAATCAATTGTACCATAGTGGTGTTGGTTTCTAATGATTTAAATATTAGTATTTGGTTTCCTGTATTTACAGTCAGGTTCAAAGAGCATGTGTTTCACTTACTGACGACACACCTGAAGGCAGAAAGTCCCACAAACATGGGAATGGGAACATGATGTTCATGGATTCGATTCTTTCGCTGACTGCAAACGATTTTCATCCAAGTATTGAAGGCATCCATTACGTTTGTTACTATGTTAGTTTTATTCCATTATTTATGAGCCCCCCAGAACACACCTTTGTCAAATCATTTGATTTAAAGGTGAACGTCTTTCCTTTGCTCACATCTTGAGTGCTTCATTTCAAAGTCAGTGTGGGGGTGTTCAGAGGACAAATGTAAAAAAAAAAAAAAAAAAAATGTATCATTGTTCCAATATTTACGAACCTGACTATGCATTTGGTTGTGTTTTTTGTAGTTGCAGTGTTTTCGTCTGAATGCTTCCCCTTTGTTAAGTCCAAAATTAACAATGTGTTGGTTTCTCAATGTTTGTCTCTTTATGCATCTTTAAAATGGGTCACAAATATATCGTTTTCCCCAAACACATGTAAAACATTCATTTTTTTCCTGCTATTTGGAAACTATCGTAACTACACATTTGGTGCTAGCCATTATTTACTACTGCAGGATGGTGTGTGTGAGTGTGTGTTGTGTAATGAAGGAACATGTCACCCAGGGCAACAATGTGAGTCACTGATACAGTGTGTTTGAGACAACAATGGAGGCACTGAGTAACCTACCAGCTACTGTACATCAGCTGTGGAAACTGAATCTGTTAACAGGATCAAGTCGTTGTTGGTTTGGGGCTTTTTTTAATGGAATTTGTTCCCAACAATAAAAGTGTGTAATATCAACAGCTTTATTCTTTAATGTATAAATTGGTTTACTGTTGTAAACCGAACCAAGAAAAGCTGCAGCAGAGACAAGTTGGAGGAAAACTATCCACAAGTAGCCTTTACAGTTATTTATGTATTTTTAGTGGATCTACTGTGTTTGGGCTTCACATATTTATTCACCAATAAAAGCAAATCATGCAGGAAAAGGGGAAACAGATGGAGTAAAGAGATAGAAAGAATATTTTTTCCACAGACATTCATACTTCATTAAACATATAGCAGGTGATAACAGCCCACATCTTAAGCATGAATGAAAACGACAAACGTCTCACCTTGATAATATTACTGTCAAACTCCAGCGAGAAAACGGAGGGAAAGCAACTTGTTGCTCCCGTGGATCTAAAACTCTATAGTGAATACAGTCTAAATGAAATATTTTCAATCAGGGGGATCCAAGCAGCGCTGAGGGCTTACAGTAAAACCACTGAAGTACAAGAACACACAGCAGATGCAAAGAGAAGGACGCTATGTGAAGATGATAAAACAGCTACTGTATGAGGACTGTGTAAAAAAACGGGGCTTAAAGAAACGATGAGGTGAAGACGGAGCAGCTTTATGCAGACACATGCAGGAGAGATCATATAAGTTTCATACATTTATTGCTTTGCTCTACTTAAAATTCAAAACTTGTCTCTCCCGGTTCACCAAAAACACCCCCCACCCCCTCTAACACACTCACTGGAGCCAATTAGCTGCAGCTGCGGTGCACTGCTTTCGATGCTGACCACCATGTTCTACGCCAGTGCGTGATGCCAGTTAGATTAACACTAATGATGACCAAGCTGGCAGGTGATGTTACCGGCCTGTGATGGGTTTATCTCATCAGACGTCTACTTGGTATCAACAATGCTCTCAGGAAACCTTATTAAACACAAGTCCCCTGCAACAGCTACATTACAGTCTCATTAAAAGAAGTCATAATCAATAATAAGACTTACACAAGTATGAATGTACTGTAATGACAAATAAAAGCACTTTAACCTTCACCTTGTTAAACAGCATTAAATTATTTACGTGTTAACCCACAGGCAGTTTTAATGTTGTAGCTGCTCTATGATTGGCTGCTGCCTTGCGATACAGCGAAACGTAATATGCACACTGGAGTGTACATTTTAGGAGATACTGTAACGATAGCACACTGCATTATTCAAATATAAAACCTACTAAAACTATAAATCAACTAAAGACTTCCACAGTAGAGGAGTAAAAACTATAATATTCAAGTATTGTTGTCTCAGAACATATTAGTGATACAAGATTCTCACAAACTTAAAATCTGACCTCATGCATGAAGTAGAAAACTGGGGTTCTGTGGCTCAGTGTGACACACTCATCTCACGCTACATTAGAGGAACATCTAACTTTTCCAGCATTTCAGCCTCAGTATTGATGCCAAGAGACACTTTAGTTCGCATGGATGTGTCACAGAGATTTGCAGAGTATTAATTTCATGCCATTTATGTTTACAGATCTCTCTCTCTCTCTTTGCCCGCCCGCTACATTTACACACAAAAAAAGCTTTGTTCACCAAATGAAAACATCTAGAACTACTTGCCACTGCCAGCACTAGCCTCTAGCTAGTTTTCTACAGTACAGTTGCAAAAATGTAGATGAATGTGCATCTACATTTTCATTCAATAAATGGATGCTAATGTATTCAAAACCACCAATGCAAGCTTTTTATCCTCCACTGCAATAACTTTCTACCAGAGGTGTTGCATCAGTGTATTTCCTCAGATAACTTGATGTCTTCTTCGGGATCACAAAAGCCACATGGAAAGGTGACAGCCAACTGCACCTAGTGCTCTCAAAAACAACAGAAAGACACCACAAAAATGCAAATTAACGTGAAACAGGAAAAAAAAGGAGCATGCAAGCTCAGCACAACTCTTGTCTGGATAAATAAAGGCAGAGACAAACCCAGCAAAAACAGGAAGTCAGACATGAGCGAGACACAAGTCAGACAACAGGAAGACAGGTAAAGGCACAAAAAGGAGAAAGATTTGCCATTGGTGATTTGAGGACAGCAATCTGCTTTATGCCATCTGTTGTTGTCACTCTGTGTCTCTTGCTGACAGAAAAGAGAGGGAATACAAAGCAAAAGACGAGTAGAGGTAACAGAAGCAGCTTCTGAAAACGAAAAACAAAACAAAAGTCTCTGAAAAATAGCTAGCACCAGCTAAAACCAAACCTTCAGGCACATGAAGTATATGATACTGATACACTCTGAGCAGAGACAGGTTTTGTTGGGCATCCGAATTTATAAAAGGTGGAAAAATGAATATATATAAAAATCTCCTGATAGTTGTATTTATCTGGAAGGTCTGTAGCTTCTCAGTCGTCCAGGTCATGGTTCTCCATAATTATCCATGACCTGATGAAACAAACTTAAAGCAAGTTGCCACTGAACAGCGTTTTTGGGGATTTATCTGGAACCTTTTTCCATTGCAATATCTACAAATAAATGCAGTTGTTTAGGCAACAAAGCGTTAAGAAAAGTGTATGTAAATAGTAGAAATTTCAACTCATTTAACCTGAATATGGACATGATCCATCTTTATGTCCTGACACAGAAAACTGTAGCTTAAATGAAAACTCTACTGGCATTGTTGCACCAGTTTTTAAATATTTCCTTTTAATTCATGAATATTAAACAATTGTGTAATACACAGAGATTGGTTTTATACAACTTTTTCCCTAATTATTTCTACCCTTTTTGGTTCTTTCTTATGCTTAGAGTAAACATCTAGCTTGTACATTTGTAGCTTTAAAATAATAAATAATCTCTACAGGGGTTGATATGGCAAAAAAAACAACATTATTACTGCATTATTTTCCAACACTACCTTGCTCCATTTATAAAATCCCATACACAGTGTATTCTCATGCAGGAGCTGCACAGTGCTGGACTGAGAACGTTAATTATTTACCTCACACACTAGATAATCATGCCGGATCCTCTCTAATCAGGACTCAGGACACGTTGTGAATGCTCACAAACCCAAGGTGATTTTTATCTGAGGTTAGAAAATAGGAGCTGTTTGCTCAGGAATCTTGAAAACAAAGACTAAAAGAAAGAAGACTTGAGAAGATGGAAGGTAGGAAGCACTGGATTTCATTTACATTTAAGGATTCACTGCAGCAGAATGTTCCATGTCATGGTGACGAATGCACCATCTTTTTTAACCTATTAGCCATCAGCCCTGTTTTTGTGCACAGCACTGAAAATAATGTAACCAAAATAAATAAAAATGTTACTGTTCACAAACTCCTGTGATTTCAGTCCATTTTAGAAAAAGTCCTTACAATAAAAAAATCTGAATAAGAGATACTGAACAGAATAAACATCCACAGCTGGATTCTGCCAGAACAAAATGTCTGCAGCTGCACTTTGCTGGTTGGTTCTTCATGTACTGTTTGAGTTCTGTCTGAGCTTTTAAAGCCACCATCCTTTCATTTTCATTCACAACAATACTTGCAATGCAAAAATAAGTTTGCAGACTACCACAGTCTGAATACAGAGAGGTTTCATTTTACACAGACAGCCAAATGATGTGTTCCTCTCTTCCTTTTATCCTCTGCATCCACATTTGGATGACTTAGTTGCAGTGCAGATGTGATGCCCATAAACCTCCTTGGCAACATGAGCGATTGAGGTAGTGGCAGTGTATAAAGGAATACAGCGAGGTGCACTTCAGACTCATGTACAATAGTCTGTGCCTCCAGTGCCTGCCGCTTGGCTCCATGGGGCCTGGTATATGGCAAAATTGTCAGAATTACCAGTGGGGGGAAAAGAACAGCCAAAATAACTCTGGCAGTGTGTAGGATGTGGTGGTTAACAACTGTGGCCCAGGTGCCACCGTTGTTGACATTCCCAGTATATTTTCCTTTTCTAAAATTTTTGACAGTTTAGACTTTTATTGTGGTGTTTTTGCCGTCCACAGATAGAAAATAAACTACTAGTCATACCTATGGATACAGTCCTGTGGCATGTAGGAACTAAATAATTGCTGTTGCAGTCAGTTGGTAGTCATCCTGTCATGTCTTTCCTTGCCTGCCCACTAGTTGTCAGGTTTTCTGCCTCCCCCTGCTACATGAATCAGTCACTTATCCACCAAGCTCCTAAAAACTTCATCAGCCATCACCAGAGTAGCAAGAGAGCCAACCATATGCAACTGACAGTCAACAGTCTGCAGGATTTTATTGTAAGTTCACGACAGCTGACATGATCAGGTGAATGTTTGACACGTGGGCGGCCACCTTTATTATGGTGGATTCTCAGAGCTGGCCTTAGTCTGCCTCACGTTTTGGCCATGACGCTGACAGCTCCTGACGCTGTCACATTAGCCGTCTCCATTTGTGATTATTTTACAGAAATCTGTTTTGTGCCTTCATCACGCCTCTGGTGTCTTGCATGCTCTGTTTGCCTACTTTGACTGGCTGCCCAACCAGCTGTAAGCCTGTCACACCAAGTTAAATCCTCTTTAACCATATATGCAATGTCTGCATTCAGTTCTAGTTACCTGCAACAATTCACCCAAATTCTTAAAATGGCGTCATTTAGAAGTTTGCCAATGTACATTAAGTTGACTCCCGCCAGGCAAATACGAACTGTTGCTTTTGACACTATGCGTTAGTACTTTGTCATATGCAAACCTCCAATGACACAAATCAAGTTGCAAGCAGTGAGTAGGCTCACATAGACAACAAAAAGTGGGGGATAATGTTTTGCTCTTTGCATATGTAGAGAAATTCCACTGGTGCCTCAGCCTATCAACTAATATCACACCGTCTACATCGCAATGATGCAGCGGTTTTCAAATAAAAGTGAAAGGAAAACCTGACTGAGTATTTCACCATCTCAGAGAAAGATTAGCATTATATGACATCCATGCAACCCTCCCTGTGCACCATCGGGGATTAGTTGAAAACTTCATCGCACCACGTTATTAGAGGCTGTAAACAGACAACATTTCAACTTTATTTACATAGCGCCAAATCACAACATAAGTCATCTCAAGGCACTTACCAGTGTAAGGTTTAAGACCATTTCAGTCAAGTCGAGTATGATCTGCCGCTGCTGCAGATGAAACGTATGATAGAGAAAGCGAGCTGATCACAAACAGATAAAGAGTGCATGAACAAAACGGGCACGAAAGGAAAGGAAAATAGAAAGGGCCAAGGACGAGGGCATCACAGTAGCTGGATGGTTTCTTTTGCGACGGTCTCCCATTCCCAGAAATGAGACTTCCTCAGCTTCCTCAGTTCTCAGGGCACTTTTGGGCAAAGCACTGAACACCAAAGTGCTTAATTAGCAGCGAGAAGACAACTGTGTGTGATTTAGTTTATAACCAGAAATCTCTGGTCTTCCCAGTGTAAACAAAGGATTTAAAGAAAGACACTGAACAGTCAGCTTTAAAACCTCTATCGCAAGAACAACAAGCACCAAATATAATGGCATCATCAACTTTAGGCATTCAGCCGACACCCTCATCCAAAACACCTGGCAGCAAGAATAATAAGCTTACGATTCACTAATATTACAAGAAGTAGTTAAAAATGTGACATAAGCTACTGGGAATGTGAGGGAAAAAAACTACCTTGAATTTCCATTTTCTGTTCTAACAACGAGGCAGGAAAGTCTCTGGCTGAATGTGATGATAAATTGCACACAGCTGATTGATTGCGCAATACCGTTTTCATCTCCGCCTAGAGTGAACAAAGAATCTAACTAACGTGGGCAAAATGAGGAAATTAGAAGGGATTTAGGTAGAACTAAAGAGATCTTCTCAAGCAAATGGTGCTTATCATCTTATTAGCCCGCTGGACTGTGGGCAGATAGGCGGCATCTGTAGGAAGTGCTTTGGGCAAAAGGCTGTGGAGCTGCAAAGGAAGAGGTCAGGCGATATTAAATTACTGTCCCAACCAGCAATGTCTAGAGGAAGTTACCCCCCTCGCCTGTGTTTCTCCAGCAGGCTTATGTGTGAACCACAAATTTGAACATACAGCACATGATGTGTACAGTGCTGTTTTTCCTCTGTTGATGTACGCTGTTGCTCAAAAGCTATTTATGTATTGTAAATGTCAAAGCAATCTTTCACTTCAGCTGACATTAAATGCCACAGGCCGACTGTGTGGCAATGAAAGGGACATTTTATTCCACTGACTTTAATGTGAGTTATTGTTTGCATGTGGCAGCATGCCATCATTATCTATCAGCCTTTTTGGTTGTTTATCCAGTGTATATCATGAAGGTGCTAATGGTAATACTCTGTGTAAAAATAAGGTCAAACACTCATAATGGAAACTGTACTGTATCATAAGCTTCTGGCATTAAACACGTCTGTTTAATTCAAGAGTTCACAGTCATTTTAATGAGGAAAATCTAAGGTTTACCCAAATTGAGCTCTGCACTTATATCTATTGTTGCAATAAATGCTATAATATTGAACTAAAAATCAATTGTTGTACAAAAAAAGAACCAAAAACTTGTTACGCAGAGTACAGAGAAGGATAAACTATGAGACTAGTTGCACGTTATAGTTTTGTTAGTAAGGAAGAGAAGGGGAACGAGTGATTTAAGCTACAACGTAAAAATTGCTCACTGAATACTGCACATGTATGTTATTTGTCCTAGGAAACATCAGACCCAAAAACAAATGGATAATGCATTTAAAAGTTTTTTTTACTTTAAAAAAGAGAAATAAATCTTTCATTTTACATCAGCTACGAGCTGGGGCTCTCTTCTGCTCTACAAATATGCCAAATCATCATAACCTTGGAAAATGTTTGTTTTCTCACAACACAGGGGACAAAGCAACGTCCCTGCATTAAAGAAGTGTTGTATGTCTCTGATGCACAGCCATCAGGACCAACCTGACATTATTTCCCAGGGCTGTACACACGAAACCAATCAAAAAAAAAATCCACTAAGATCAGAACATTTCTTAAGGTGAGGTGCTTGAGTGATAGTCATGTCAAACCAGCACAGAGCAGAGCCAAAGGGAGAGTGAGAGACTTCCTGCTGCTGCTAATCCCTGAACTCGTCTGCAGCACAATGTGCAGCACATCACTTGTACTGGGATGGAAATAAAGCAGCATCTTAAATGATTCTTATATCACATTATCAAATGTAATATTAGCCAGAATCATAACTTGAGTTATGGCTCCAAAGCCAAGTCTGCATAGGTAAAAATCAGTTTTCACATTTCTCTGTTGCTACACTCAGCACGGGCTCGGGGTCCATCAATCTCACCCACAGTTTCTTAATTTCTTTATTATATGACTACATAAGCAAGATTTGCTTATTGATCATGGCGGAACTCGGGAGCCTGGTGCTTATTTTGCTTCTTCAATGCTGAAAAAAAGAAGTCACTTTTCCTGGCAGTGACACAAATTACACAAGCTGTTGGCAAAATTACTGCTTAAACTTAAATGGATACAGAAATCAATGTGCCTGTTATTAGAGAGACAAATACACCCCCTCCCCACCCCCAGAAAAGCCACCATGAGGTCTGTATTAGGGCAGATCTGACATCGCGTTGCTTAATGCTGTGTCACAAATTGTTATGGAGAAGCTCTGCTGCATGCGCCCATTTCCACCACCGCCCTGCTTCACATTCATTCAGATGCACTCTGGCCCAGTATAACCACAGTCATCCTCTGTTAGCCACAGAGCAGCTGGGGGCTAAGTGCCTTCCGTGTCTGCACCTCAGCACCAGTCTTTAAGCGAGTAGAAAGTGTTACTCATTCACTTTCCCTCCACCAGGTCTTTGCAGGGATTTGGACCCTGCCTAATTGACTTCATTGCATTCACCGCGATGTAGTCACTGCAACCTTGAGAGGCAGCGTGAAGCAAGGAGCTCGTCTAAACCGATCCCCGAGACTCTGACAGTGGAAAGAGTCACGCAGGCATTTTCTCAACGCCGTATCAAAAATTGCCTCCCTCTCCAAAGCTCCTCTAACAATATTCAGCTCGGGTTTTAGCAGAGAAGGGTATTCGGGCTGGCTGTGGGCTAATAGCCTGCAAAGTCAAAAATGTACAGTGGCTGCAGGGTAATGGGCAGCTGGGGCTGAGCTGAGCTGACTGGAGGAAAGAAGAGAGGAGCAGGCAAAGGACAAGAAAATATAGCAGGAGATGGAGGAATGAAGAAATGAGCAAAAGAGAAGTGGTGAAAAAAAAAGGGGGGGGCAAACAATCCTGAGGTGATGCTACAGGTGCAGATTCTTCCTCCACCTCCTTCAACTCTTTTTCTTTTCATCCACTTTTCTCCACTCGGCCTGTGCTGCTCTCCGGTGCCCTTGTCTCTGAGCGCTACATCAGGTGGGGTTACAGGTGCACCAGATAAATCCCTCACCTCCCTCCTCCTCCTCCAGCCCTCCTCAGTGGGCTCGAACCACATTAATCCGCTGATGTAGATTTACAGCGACAGGTGGGCCCGGTGAGCCCTCTGGTTAGTTCACTTCAATTCCAGAACGTTCTGCTGAATGTCCTTTTGTTTTTTCCCCTTGTCCTTCTCCTCCTCAAGCTGCCTCTCTCATGTTCCACAAACCGTCGCTTTTCCTCGCTGCTTCTGCAGCTACTTTACATGATCTCTGACACGTATTCTTCAAATATCTGATCTAGCAGCTTGGATAATCCCAAGTGAGGGATTAGCGTGACACCTGAACCCAAAGAGGAAGAGCAGCTCCACGCTTCACTCCGAGACCAGACTCTTTTCCTCTCAAAACATGCTGACAAGCAGGTAACACAGCAGCAGCTGAATTTATGTTTGCTGAGAGGTAAAACCCTAAATAGGTTTAAATTATTATGCATAGATGTTTTACACCTCATCCATATATTTATTTTTTTTATAAAACACGCATTGTGTTTGTGGGGTAAGGCGCACATTTTGCTGTGTTAATGTGATGCAGAAATGTTGATGCATGTAATCCATTACTATTACACCTAATCCTACACTTTCTATGTTAAAATACTCAGTAATGAGAAAATGCTAAAAGAGAGAGAAAAGAGAAAAGGCTCATTGTTGTGTAGAAAAACAATATTCTCTGATGAGCTTAAAGAATCGTTTATCAGAGCTATGCTAACTAAAATCAAAAATACTAAACTATCAGTGAGTTGGGCTAATGTGTGAAAAAATGGCAGGTCAAAAGGCATCCAGGTTACAACAATGTTGTTTAGATCATTGATTCTTAATTAGAGGCAGCTACTCACAGCACAGGACATACTAGTCCTGACACACTACAGTTGTGGAGAAGCTTAGTCACGTATTTAGATCCACACATTTGTATTCAAGAGGGAATTAAAGCTAAAGTATGTCACTTTTTTTTTTTAATATAGAAAATAGAGATATCCTCCATAACTCTAAAACCTAATGTGGAAATATGGAGGATAGCCTCACAGAAAAACAGATAGCTTTTCTAAAGGTCTGAGTGAGATGCCCCCTTCTCACCAGTCAGAGAAAATCAAACCCTGTTCATCAGATGCTGACATGAAAATGTACCTTGCTTGTATCTGTGAGACATGGATGTATGGGAAAAAAAATCGCAGAATTATCAGTTCTCTTCAGCTCTGTGGAACTTTTAAGCACGTATCTGATGCATTTCATTATTTACGCCTCGCAACTTCACCACAAAAATCCTCTAATGTTTGCTGAACACCGAGGCTGCAACTGAGAGCAACACAAAACGTGCTAGAAGACGAGATGACAAGCCTAAATGTGCGGCTAAAAGTAATCGATTAGTTATTTTATTAAGAGACCACACAGTTATTGTGACTTGTACTGATTCACATGCACAGCCACAGCCAGCGTTTTCCCCCATGGTTGCACAATTCTTTAATGGTGATCCGATCTATTGCAGATAATATGATGATAGTGTACCTGAGTCCATCTGATAAGGCGCTGGAGGAAGGTCATAAAGAGTGTTGGGTGTCAACCTTAATAATATTAATTAGTGTGGAAATGTCATTTTAATGCAGTTGAAATGACAAATAAGAAGCTAAAATAAAATAAAAACATTTAAATGTACATTTACAGTTTTTCCAATAACAAACGTCATCGTCCTGGAAATAAGTAAACCGGCGCTTACTGTGATGTAAAGTGACCCCTGTCGACTTGTGACGGTGATCAATGTGAACCAAGTGCTAAAAATTTCTAAACATGTTCTTCAAATCAGAAGATGGTTTTGCCTTTATCAAATCAGTCAAGTCCACTTTAATCCAGTTATCCAAGTCCCTGTCAAAACAAGGTCAAATAAGATAGAACATTTTATTTATCTGTGTTTTAATACACCCTTCATAAATTGTATTAAGTAAAGAGTAAAGAGTTGTCAATCTGGGGTGAGCTCCATAACAGGAAAATAAAACTGTGGGTTTTCTCATCTTTTTATTTTTGCTCCACGACTGTTTGAAATGTGCACAGTCCTGACACTGCGTCCACCAAACGGCATATGTTAACTCGCCGTGCATCGATTAACTTTGACGCTGCAACATCTCGTCTCTCACAGTTCACAGTCGCTGACACCATCTTTGCTATCAGTCCTTTCTCCCTACTGCTTTTGCTCTTTGCTTCCTCTGTCCTTGCTTCCCTTTGCAACCTAATTCCCTTCCTTCCTCAGGGAGTGAATGCCTCCCACCATTCCCTTACATGTTATTTCCTTAATTTACTCTATCCTTTACTTCCTTCCTTCATTTGTTGCTTGTGCCAGTTCCCTTTCCTCTTTCCTCCCATTCTGCTTCTAACTTCCCTTTATTCCCATTTGCTTTTCAACCCGCCTTTCCTTTTTATTTCATCCCGATGTCTCATTTCTTCCTTACCTTCACTCCCTCTCTTGTCCTTCTTTCATCTCTATCCCTCCCTACTTCCTTTTCTCTTCCCTGTTCTTCCATTCATCTTTCCTGCTCCTTGCTCTTTCATCTTTTCCTGTTCCTACCCCTCTCTCCCCCCCAAGAGCAATCTCTCCTCATCTAACTCTCCAGGCTACTTGTCCACTAGTTTCCTCTCCACGCTGTCGACACTCGCCTGCATCAGATACACAGAAAGAAAGTGTGCAAGTAATGTGAGGGAGGGAGGGGGTGGGACACTGTGTGTGGGGGGGACTCGTGTCCGATTGTGATGAAACACACCTAGGGATGAATGCAGGTCCATTCATCTCCTTGTTCTCAGGCATCCACTCAAAGAGGCTGATGGAGCGTGCCGATAAAGGGGAGAGGATGAAAAAAGGTGCTGATATGAACGGCGCGCCTGTGAGAGGAATGAGGAAGAGGAGGGAATGTGAGAGGGAGGAAGGGAATGGACAGACAAAGGGTGTGGGAAGGGAAAGGAAAGATCCATTCTGAAAAAGGGAGGAAAATGAATAAAGAAGACGAAGAGGGAGTTAGTGAAGAGGTAACAACAGATTTAAGGAAGGATTAAAAGGGACGAAAAACAAAAGATATAATAAATATAGTAGAGAGCCTTAATAAACAGAGAGAAATGCAAAAGAAACAGTAGGGACAAAAACAGAGATATAAGAAAAGAAAAAAAAGTCTGCGAAGGAAGAAACAAATGGAAAAGAAGGAATAAATGAAATAGTAAAGAAATAATTGAAAAGGAAAGAAGAATAAAGAAGAGTACTAAGAAAAGACCAAGAAGGAAGTGACGTGAGAAACAAATTGACGTATTAGTTAAAGTGAGTGGAAGATTTTAAATAAGGGAAAGATTAAGTAAATGCAAGGAAGGAAGAATGAAAAAAGTAAGAAAAGGCAAAGTGGAGGATGGAGGGAAGGAAAACTTCAGTATGTGGTAGGAGAAAACAAAAAGAATGAAGCATTAAGGTAAAAGGGAAGAGCAAGAAGAAAGGAAACAGACTAGAGGAGGAAATCAGGGTAGTTAAGGAAAAGGCACAAAGAGATAAGGAAGAAGAAAGAAGCAAATATAAGTTCTATTTAAAAATGGAAGGACTCAACACACATAGGAACATACAGCAGGAAAGAAAATGAGGCACAGGAAAGTGTAAAGAGGGGATGGAAGGAAGTACAGGAGGAAAATAGAAAGCAAAAAGAAACAGGGGAACAATGACTAAAGGGAGAAAGGAAAGAAAAGGAAGGAAAGAAGGAAGGAAGGAAAAATCAACAGGGCATTAGTAATATAATCAGAGACCAACGGGAAATGAAAAAATTTTAAAAGAAGTCACGGGTTTACTAGAATAAACTAGAGAAAAAACAAACTAGTAATAAATGTGAGATAGGAATGAAGAAAAGGGTGGAGGATGATCAAGAGGAGGAGACCAAAAGAGATGGAAGAAAAAAGAGGAAGTAAGGAAATGGAAGAATAAAGGATGAAGAAACAGCAGAAAGAGGGAACAAGGAAACAAAATGGTCAGAAAGAAGAGTTAGGTGAGAAAAGAAAGCAAAAGGGCGGAGACGGAGGAAACGATGCTCAAAGAACATAAATAAACAAAACGACACCAGAATAAAGTCCAGCCGATTCCCGCAAAAGGACCCAAAATGGCTGAACTCATTTCGCCTATCATAGCCCCTGAATGAATATGATGTCACCGTCACACACTGTCTCACACACACACACAGACACACACGAGAGAGTTTCAACAACACTTAGGGATTATGTGAATGAAATGAAGTATTCAGTCGGCTTAGTGTCACAATTAAACATTTTGTGCGACTGTGGTGAAGAGACAGAGAGACGGCGGGTGAGAGAGGAAGACCGACATCAGGGAGTGGGAGAAGTAGAGAGGGTGACACAGACGGACAGCGTCAGCCTTCAGTTGCTCCGACTGTCTGCTTTGCTCTCTGCTTCGCCGCCACTCTGCGCTGTGATGGATTGTGGGAAGTGATGACACGTGACAACTTCTACTGTTGTATCCCAACACGGGGAGACGCAGCAGACAGACCAGGTGCTTGGTTTCAACTGAGGCTTCTCTCCACACAAAGTGGTCGGTTTGTTTGTTTTTCCTCCTCTTGCTTCTGTGTCGCCTGCTCTACGCTACATTCGTTCTTTTTCTCTCCATGTTTCTTGTCGTATCTTACAGGTGGTTGAAAAATAAACACAGAATTTAAGCTTAGTCCACAACTAACAAGCCACCACATGCTATGAAACCCTGTTGTCTTTACAATTCCCTAAAACTAATTTTACAATCTGTTCACAGAATCAACCTAAAAGGCAAAGTGGCTTCACGGTAAACACTTCTCAACACTGCACTTTAGAAGAGCTGCCAAGATCTGGGACCACAGCATCACAAAGTCTGACAAGGGCCTTCAGCGGGTACCCAACACCCTCCATCCTTACACCTTTGATTTACAGTTTGCCTCCACCACACATGGCACCATCAGGAACAATTCTGGGTTCAGTGTCTTGTCCAAGGACAAGTCAACATGTGGAGGAGCTGGGGATTTAACCGCCAACCACTCACGCTGTGGAAGTAGATTTTAGGGCCGTGACACACAAAGCCAATATCAAAGAACTGGAGGCGACTTGTTGCATCGCCTCATGTTGTCTTCATCTGCGCCAAAAAGTGTCACTGGGAAATAACTCTCTACACCAGCAGGTGGTGGTGGTGTGGGCTGGTCATTAAAAAAGAAGAAGACAAAGCAACTCTTGCTCCACTTTCGCCACCACGCTTGCACTTCTAATTGAAAATACTTTGATAAGAGGTTGCAAATTAAACTGGGGTCGATTTTTTTTTCTTGTGCAGTGATTCACTAAGCTGACAAACAGTCAGACTGGTCTCTGTCACTGACAGCTCCACCCGCCGAAACGGCTAGAAGCCACCAACAGGGGTCTGACCAGTGCTGGATCTAAGCCGCAAGACTCTCTTCGATGGCCCGACATTGGCCGACCTTTGGGCATCGTGTGTGACAGTGTTCTCAAGATTCAACATTCAAAAAACTTTATTAATCTCAGAGAGAAATTATTTTGCCACGTCACAGCTGCTCTCAAAAGGAAGGAAAGAACCACAACACAAATTCTAAATACTCATATACAGGGTCCACAATGGATAAAAATAGGTCATTATCAGACCAGGGTGTAGTGTAGGGACCTGATAACATAAATATGACCCTGATAACTGATAACCACTTGTCTGATAACATAAATGTGATCATGATAGTTGTCCTTGTACAGTTTTATGGCCACTGGCAGAAATGATCTCCTGTGTCTCTGTGGAGCACTTGACATTGATCAGTCTGAACGAGCTCCTCTGTCCAGCCAGGACACTGTGTAGTGGGTGGGAGGGGTTGTCCAGGATTGAGAGGAGTTTGGACAGCATCCTCCTCTGAGTTACAATGTGTAAGTATGGTAATTACAGTAAGTCAAAACTGTATGGGGGAATGAAATGTATAAACTGATTTTTACAACACAAAGTTTGCCTTTGTTTTGTCTTCCCACTGAGTTTAGCAAATCTGTTTACTTGTTAACCTGGCTGGTTGTCTGCTTGTTTGTCGGAACCGTCTGACTTCTTCTCAGCAGTGAGGAAAATGTTAGGAACAATGGGACTGATGTCCAGAACTACAAAAATAAGGTAGAGTTTATATCCATTGACATAAACTCAAAGCATCTATCTGAATCTGCCACAATGGGCCTCAAACACTGTGCAGCCAATTAAAGATGGTGTTATAATAGAAATTTTAATTGCTGTTTGCAAGTATACGTCCATGATTGACGTGCACAGCAGGAAACAGTCGTGCTTTTACTGAACAGGGAAAGAAAAATAAGAAATTATTGAAAATACAGACAGAAACAACATACTGTTTATTGACCACAGTGGGATGTGTGGATGACCTGAGGTTAACATGATGCCTCAGCGGTCGATGGCCTCAACTAAAGGCAGAGTGAGAGTGAATGTGGAATAAGCTGCACTGCCTTTGAGGATCTCAGCCAGGAAGCCGCCATCTTTATCCATCAGACCTTGTCTGACTTAAGTACCTTACAAGAGATAAAATGCCTGGATCGAGCCAAACAGTCCGCTGGCCTCAGAAACAGCATCATGAAAACCCTGCTGCCTCAGCAGTCGATGGCCTCAAAATGGTGGAAGCAGGAAAACAGTGGAGCCGAGATGTTTGTTTTTTTTTTGCTGAACCCATTGCTACTAGGGACACAAGTTCACACAACCATGTTCAAAAATGTCAATCCTTACAGAATATAGATTAGAAATGGTACTGTCAGCTTGAATAGAGCCCTTATTGAGTCACTGCACAGTTTCTGAAAACACTATCACAAAAAAGGGAAAATGTCAGCTTAGTTTAGAAACATTAGACATCAGATTTCTAAGCAGGTGGTATCTCAGTTTGATGCTTTCAGTAAAAGGAAGTGAACGGTACCTTTGAGTGTCTCAGCGAGGGAGGAAACCATCGTCATTCAGTCAAGTCATTTTTTCCCCCCATGAAGCACATAACCATTGAGGAAACTGAGGAAATAGGAGTCTTTACTGCTAATGTCACACTGACCATCAGCTCTCACTCTGCCATGTAACTCTATTACAGGCTCAGCCATACTTCAGCAAAAACGCTCATACTGGCAGCCGTATGGAACTGGGAGCGATGAATAGAGTGTTTATACTACATGACTGGAAATTCAATTCCCACTGGGAGGAAGCAAAGCGTATAGGCAAACTGTTGAATCAGCTACTCACACATTAAAGTCGTCATCCACAATGGGAATGGTGTTTTTGATCTGTGTGGAGATGGTTAGGTTGGAGAATGAGGGAGTCGGTGGGTGGGGGGTGTGTGCTCCTAGCTCTGAATCCCAACATCCCTCGTCTGTCCCGGGGAGTGATTTTCACACACATACCCTGCTGCTTACTGGTGCACCAGCTGCTGATGTACACACACATACACACACCTTATCCTGGATCTGATAGCTGCACTACAGAATAATACTGAAGGGGGGAGGTAGGAGAGATGTCAGTCCCCTTGGTGCGGTCAAGACAGCCGCTGGAGAGGGCACAACGCATATATGCGCAACAACCGGTTGTGAAATTGCAGAATGCAAATGCCAGGACGTGAGATCGCAGGCGCGCGGGGGGGGGGGCAGCTCTCATATGCGGGTTTTCAGATGTGTCACAGCTGAATCACAGCTGTGCGCATCTGGCCGTCACTGGCTGTAACTTATGCACAGACTTCATGCGTGAGACAGAGAGAAAGATAGAGGAGGGATTGCGCACCGGTCCGTATGTGTGAGTGTGTGTGTGCGCGCGTCTGCGTGACACACAGCCATACACGACCATACCGGCGTGCACGCGCATCAATGACAGAGGGGTCAAAGCTTCGCGCACCGGCCGGCTGCGTCCTACCCGTCACAGCGCGAGCAGGGGAGAGTAGCCCGGGCTGCACATACATGCACAACAAGCCCCGGAGAAATGCAAGCAGCTCCTCGCGTCCAGCAGCCGGAACGTGAAGGGCAAAGCCGGAGACAGTTGTGAGAAACGGCGCAACATTTTCACCTTCAGCATAAAAGACAAGAGAAGCAGAAGGAGACACCTCAAGATCCCAAATAAGACATGTAGAGATTTTACTCACTGTTTTCAGGAGCCCCACACTCTTCTTCCTCTCTCTTTACTCTCCGCGTCTTCTCTCCTTGCACCACAATCCATTCGTCCATCCATCCGCTGGACATTTCCTGCGGCATAGAGCCTGATCGATTCTAATTGTGCGGGATAATGTCCTCGGGATGGAACAGGAACATGTCAACCCCCCCCCAACCCGACAAAAAGCAGAGAATCACGCGCGCACACAGTTTGGACCTTTCCTCCACTCGGCGAGGCTACATGTTGCTGACTGCTACCTCACTGTCCCTCTCACTCACTCACTCACTCACTCTCTCCTCTCCTCTCCTCTCCCGTTATTTTGTTAAAATTCAGTATGTACGCTCCGTCACCTAGCAACGTATCTCTACCTCCCTCCCTCCCTCCATCTCTCTCTCTCTCCCCATCCCTCCACACGTGTTGAATGCTAAACTAAGTTGCCCAGGGTGTGATTTATTTCCCTCTTTACCCAAATATTTATTTTCCCCCTCTCATTCACCATCTATGTTTTCAGCCCTCCTTAAAGATTTTTTCTTCCACTTATCCCTCCCATGTCTCCTTCTTTTCCTTCCATTCCTTCTCTCTCACCCATCTGTCTCTAATGTCCTGTTTTCTCTTCTCTCACCTCATTTCTGACTGACTTCAGTGTCTTCAGACTCAACATTTGTGTTACCAAACTCGTTAAGTGAAGGAAACAAGCAAAACAGACACACAAAAAAAAGCCCTGCCCCAAACAATTTGTCTATTAATCAGTTTATTGATCAGCAAAATAAAATATTATTCTATTAGTTAAGTTGTAGAGTATTGTTAGATCTGGTAGCCCTTTAGCCTAAGAAGCCAAGATTTGAGTAAAAACTTTTTATCTTCACTTTCATGCATGTAACATGCTACACGTACCACATGCACTGGTGTAAACAGGGTGATGGTCTCAGGTATTTGTAAAGGGTAAAATGGGCCTTGAAGAAGGAAGGCAATCATTTTGCAGCGCCATGGCATTCCCTGTGGACAGCGCTTGAACAGAACAAGGACCAAAGGTAAAGCTTCAAACTACAAGCAAGAACTCTTTAGGGATGAAGCAGTCAGCTCGTATTGTGTCTACAATGAAGAGGCCAGTACAGTCACCAGATCTCAACCCTGTTGAGTTGATGTGGGGGCAGCTTAATCATATGGTGCTTAAGAAGTGTCAATCAAGCCAATCCACCTTGTGAGAGGTGTTTCAGGGAAGCGTGGGGTGAAATCTGTTCAGATTACCTCCAGACAAACTGACAACTACAACGCCAAAGGTCTGCAAGGCTGTAACTGATGTAAATGTACATTTCTGTAATGAAAGCAAAGTTTGAAGGACACAGTTATGTAAATTAGAAATTATTACTTCCAATTTTGTCAATGGGTGTTTTCCCATTCATTGTCTATATTTCTTATTAAAACTCATTTCATGTGCTTTCATGGAAAACAAGGAAATTACCTCATACTTCTTAACAGCAGTGTGCTCTGAGGACAGGAGATTAAAAATACTTCATGACTTGTATAATGAACATTGATCATCAAAGAAAAAGTAATGAGGAGTGTTTGCACATTTTAAACCAAAAAAGTACCTTTAGCTTTTTACGTCAGAGCTGCAAATGAATTGAGCTCGCCTTATTTATCCTTTCCTTCCTTTTTTTGCCTCCTCTTCACCTCCCACTCCATCCTCCTACCTGTTCTCTCTGGTAAACTTATCATAATTATTCACCCACTGCTTTAAAATGTTTACCCGAAACAATATATTTTCATTTTCAAATGATAATGGTGAATGGGTATTCATTGCCTGTAAAGATGACTAATGAACTGCTGTGAAAGACATGTACTTCTCTCCTCTCACCACTCAAATTCACATTTTGTAATTTATTCTGCTCATTGTGGCACCAGCAGAACTTTTCATTTTTGCTGTTGCCCTCTCGTGACAATAATTTGCTCCTTACAAACAAGTCTGCCAACTTTTTCTCCCTATGCTGGTTAACTTCTTTCATTCAAATCCTCCAGCTAAAGATAATGATTGTTTTTAGCTTTCAAAAAAGAGAACAATCTTTGGCCAATTAGTTTAATCTAAAATCATTTGTGTCTCTGCAAATTATGACTTTCAGCATGTAATTACCACAAAATATTCCCATCAGAAGACATTTGCAGCAATACCACATTGTTGTTACCATTGTCAAGTGCTTGAAAATCTTTTTCTTTATCAGTGTTTGTGTTTTCCTAGCATTTTAAATATACTGGTAGCATAAATGTTGAAAAACGTGCCTTTATCTATCATTAAATGGACTCGAATCATCGCCTTGTTCAGGACAGCAGAGTGTATGAAATGATCCCTGCACCTTACTTTTATCTACCACCAGTCCATCATCGTTAATGGGCCTGCGTGTGTGTGTCTGTGTGTTTCCTTTCATTTTCTTTCTAAACACTTGTTCTTTTCCACCGGCTGCCATGGTACATGATGTCTTCTCGGCACAAATATAGAAAAAAAAAAAAAAGAAGAGCATCAGCCGGTTGCTCGGCCAGTCAGCCAGTGCTGAGACATTTAAAAATAGACCCTAATTATCAGAAGAAGGTTCAGACGGACAGGCAGGCGGCCATCTTGGTTCTTGTTTATACTGCCATGCTGCTGTTGTAAATTGGACGCTGCGAATTGACTTTTGAGCTCTAAAAAGCCCGTCTGCCTGCCAGAGTACAAATAAACTAGAGAGAGACTGGTGAGGAAAATACTAAAAGGGCAACAGACACACACAAACACACCAGATGAGGACATAGCACATGGAAGCACACACTAAAATAGTCATACAAAACTTACATGGTACATGCCGATGCACACTTAAAATTACGAGCACCATTTCCTGTGCTGTGATTACTTTTTGAAGTTTTTAAATAATTAAACCAGTCTCATTACTCATTATTTGTTACTTTATAAAGTCATAAATCCTTGCATGCCATTGGCATCTTGTTTATTGGTATTTAATTAGAGCAGCATTTCTTTCATACAGAGGTAAAAGAACTGCTGAGATCTTTAATTAAACACAGGAATACCAAAGCATAAATATACCCAAATATTATTCCTGTAGAAGGCATGCTTTCATTATTTAAAAAGATATTAGCGGCAATATATACTTAAAGGAACCACAGGTAAAGTAAGCAAATGTTGAGTTTTAATACTGGATAATTAATAACAACAATGCATTAGTTTGTAATTAACTTAAGCTTGGGTGGTTTGACCTGTCACATATCCTGTATATGCATCAATTATGTTTCTATGATCTTCAAATGATAAATTTAAATTTATCATAAATTTAATGATAAATAACGCAGGATATAAAATATAAAATATTTCCACATTATTCTGTGTATACTTATATTCTGTAAGGTCTTAAACCTTACAATGTAAAGTGTCGAGAGGACTTTTGTTGTGATTTGGCGCTATATAAATAAAACTGAATTGAATTGAATTGAATATAAGGACCATACAAATGAACTCTTTATAAAAACGCAAGCTATAAAATTCCCAGACTTGGTTCAGTTTAAAACAGCGCA
>JAUMHL010000003.1:2224872-2249249 GCA_032362345.1 Sandelia bainsii | reverse complement strand
ATGTAAAGTGCCTTGAGATGATCTTTGTTATGATTTGGCGCTATACAAATAAAGATGAATTGAATTGAATTAAGAGAAGGGGTTAGAATAACTAAATACATCACTTGTTTTTTCTCCTGGTTTCCTTGAAGTATGGAGCATTAAGCTTTTTTTCTTAGAGAAAAGGTTCCCTGGACTCAGCATCAGATTAGCTGACACCTAATTGAATAGGTCAGTACCAATAATGATCACAATTTACTTACTATTCAAAAACCATTTAAGTGAATTTAACATTGACGATTTGAAGATGGATTGCTATGGAAAATATTGTTCTTGGATAATCTTGGCAATCTAATTACTCCCCTGACTTTGACATAAGGTGTAGTTGGGTAGAAATTTGCTGCACACAGCTTCAGGATGAACTACAACTTAAAATTACGTTTAAATACCAAAAAAGATTAGACCCAAACACAAACAGACAAACACATGGAGATGTAAGAAAATAGACTTACAATGCAGGCAAGTAATATCAGGCGGGGCAGAACAGGTGGCGAAGTCCAAACAGACGGGGATCAGCACCAGGCAGTCCATCCGGCCCAAAAAGAAATAGACAAAGGGTAAATTAGAGTAATCCAGGTAGTCCATAAACAAATAGTCCATAAACAGGTAAATGGACGAGGGTAGCCTGAATTACACATAACAAAACTCATCAAACTGAAAACTTAACAGAAGAAAATGACTTTGACAGTAGATATTTACTTAGCCTGACATTCACAGGTTGGGTCAGGTGCTCATTCTATGAAGCTTGATTAGCTCAAGTCTTATTTTATTCATCTTCTATTTATTTTTAGTGTGAAGATCTGAGCTTGTGAAACTACTACGTTAAATAAGTACACGCGGTCTGCCCTTCGGCACTGCCAGCACTTCGTGACATTTAGGAGCTTGTCAGTTTGCCCTACAGTGCACTAAAATGAAGGGAAGATGATTTATGAGAATTTACTTTGTCCTTACAGTGGGTAAAGTTGGAGGTATGGTGCAACTTTGACATTACTGCCAGCAGTGAAAAGATGTTCATAGGATTTGTTAAATGTCAACAGGGTGAACATCTGCTGAGGTATTAAAAAAGATTGTGTGAGTCTGCAAGGGCATATGCAAGAATTTGGATTGTAATCAGATTCAAGCTCATTAAATGTTGTCTGGCCTAATCTTCATTTATTTATTTCTGTTACCAAAAGATGACAGATTGAAATTGTACAGTTCAACTCCTTTGGTTTTGGTAAAATCTTCCTGCTACCCACTGACGTGTGAAGTGTGATATATTTACATGATTTTGTATAGAAAATCATGAAATGCTTTACATTAAAGGCAGAGAAAATTAGACATGCATAGTGACAACAGTAGCAATATAGTGAAAGTGGATATAATGCGTTTTACAGTGCTGTCACAATGTCAGTTTACCTGCCATTGTGACTTGTCGATCCTTTATAATGAGCTGTAACCGAGTTGATCGAGGTGAGGTGCTTAGAGGTCCTGTGTACAGTATATACAGTACTAGTATACTGTTTCCTGCCAACAGTAAACAGCGCCTTCCTAAATGTTTGAGACAGGGAGTCTACAGACTGAGATTTGTAAAAAAAATCTAATCACATGTCAAAGTGCACATTCTCTTTTTCTTCAGTACTATGTTGTTGTTTATATGCAATGACAGATTGACGTCTATGAATCACAGAAACCGCTAGTTGCTGTGCACTGTATCTCCTCTAGTGATGTTCTGCAAGGCCTGTATCAGCCGTCTTTAGCTGTTGTGCCAACGAAAGTCAAAGAAAAGTTTATGACACCGAAAAAGAAAAGAAGTTACAGACATCGACCATACTTTAGGCTTGCCAAAAATGAACAGTTTGGAACCTAGTTGGAATTTTGCTGTAGTTTAGCGATGACATTGAGCCGGATTCATTCATGTATCTCTTGTCCAGCCCACCTTCCACCACCCACTTCATCCCATTTCAGTCACTGCACACGGACAGACCTCCTATTGCGTCTCTTTCCATTTAGAACCAATCATTTTCCAAATTCATTCTACACTACCAGTGTACCAGTGAAAACTTTGGACTCATGTTTTTCATGAAAAGACACGTGTAAAGGGATAACAGTACTTATGTTTGCTGATGACACATCTGTACATTTATGCAAATATTCCTTTAAAAACGTCATTAGTAATTTACAATATTAACAATATCTATACTGTATTTCTGGTTTGATGTTATAAAATTAGCTTTTCTTTCAAATACGTAGTCATTTCTATGTGACGCCCAACTTTTATTTAGTATTGTACTAAGATTAACTTAAGTGATGACATGACATGATGAAATAGAGAACTAACTTCCCAAGATCACACCAAATCACCTCATCTGTGAAACACAGTGCTGACTCACTTATTTTCATTGATCATATACTGTAACTGCCGATGGTGGTAGCAAAATTAATTCTCAACTGGATAGACTGCGCAAGGTCAAGTTCAAGCAACTGTCTCAAAAGTCATTTGCAAATGTCTAAAAACAAGATGAGTTAATCAATAGATAATCCTGCTCATCCATCTGCCAGTGTGCTGAGCTGAAGCAGGAAAGTTACAGGCAACTATACTGTGAAAAAAAGTCCAACAAACATGACGGATGTCTAAATCACTGACATTTGTTAACAGTCATACATCATCATCTCTTCATTTAATGATGTACGACTCTTAATAAATGTAAATGATCCAGACATCCCTCGTGTCTGCTGGAATGTTTCTGACTCTATAAATGATGGGTTCGGATATTATGGATGATACCATACTCTCTCATGATCCCTGATTGTACTGGGTCTGCAGTGACACTGGACGGGCTCCCGAGAAAGACCTTTCAGCAAATTTACAAAAACTGTTACATGACCAAGCACTGTAAAGGCCTCTACAGACTGTGTACAAAATGAGTTTATTTCAAGCCACACTGTGCGACATGGATCTAATGCATCAGCGACAACGAAATCAACTTTCATGGACGTAGACTGTGCGATGACAACACAACAAGTCTTGATGCCTCTGCACCTCTACAGTTGTAAACAGTGAAGTCTTGTGTCGTGTTGTTGAGTGCGTCGTTTCACGCAGCATTAGCAGACGTACGTCGCAGCATCAGTCACATTGTGAGATGTTCATCCTCAATTTGTGATACTGTCAGAATTTTGTCTCACATCATCTTTGGTTGCAAAACCGTGATAATGGCCATCTTTGAACCTCTCTCACAGTGCGATGTAGGACCACTGTTTGAGCCACGACCAAAGGTGTCGCCACGTTTAGTTGTCTTTCGTCTGGGACAGCCCAGAATCACACAGTGTTTACCCACTTTGAGGAAAACTGGTGAAACAATTTACTTCCCATTGAGTTGTTCTCTTACTGTTGTGTTGCTTCTTAAACTCCTTGTAAAGATGATGATAAAGGTCATCTAATCGTAGTAATCTAAAAAGCTAATTAAGATGACAGTGATTTTGAAGGGTTTTGGAAACTTCTGACACCCCCATCTGCTGATTTTTTGTTGTTTCATTTTGTCGACTGGTTGGACTGATCAGTGCATGTATTCTGTTCCTATTCAGGCTGTACAGAAGCCTCCAATGCATCGTCCACCCAAAACAACACATTAACACAATGCCAGTAAGTTGCTTACCCTTCTTTTCCAATTTATAAGCCTCAGTATCAGCCAGTATCTACCCACCCCCCTAGAAGCCAAATATCAGAATTGTACATTCACATAATCTATTCTACATGGGTCGCCTGGCTGAAAATACAGTAAATCAAAGAAAAACAACCTACTTTTGTAGTTTATGTTTTGAATTTCGGAACGCTTCATATATCATTTAACATATTCAGTTCAACCTTGAATACATTCATGAAGTAGCCTGATCGCTGCAGGTTTACCAGAAATCAAAGCCAAAAAGAACTCGGCCAAAACATCTCAGCAGCTCTTGGTCAGCAGGCGAGGTGGGGGATGCAGCACTTACTGTTAGTGCAATTCACCAAAACACAACTAACAGTATCTGATTACTCTGTTGCACAATA
Organism: Sandelia bainsii; assembly: GCA_032362345.1. Classification (NCBI taxonomy): domain Eukaryota; kingdom Metazoa; phylum Chordata; class Actinopteri; order Anabantiformes; family Anabantidae; genus Sandelia; species Sandelia bainsii. The sequence continues at coordinate 2,245,183 of JAUMHL010000003.1, read as the reverse complement.
CAAACTAGGCTCAACTAGAGGGTATAGCTGTGTGCTGTCTGTGCCTAATGAATACAAGCATCACATTACCATAAGCTAATCCTAAAGCTGCACATTTATCATCTTGAAATGCAGAAAGCAAAGTGAAAGTCAAAACAATCTATTTAACTAAGAGGAAAATGAATTACCTTGGAACTCCGCCACAAAAAACATGAATGCCTTACTGGCCTATTTTAAAGGGACTTTTAATCTATATGGAGGATTACAGTGCACAAATTAAAACAGCATTTGCATTTTGTTCCACCTAAAAAGGTTCAGTAAACACTCGCAGTACTCTTGATGATGCATATGACATCGCTATCATTATCTTAAAGTGTAATGGCAGCGTGTGTAGACTCTTCATGTGATTGAAAATACTTAAAAATGGCCTGATGAATAGTTGAATAGTTGAATTTTTGCCAATAATACTAATTTGTTGTGAAGCAGTGTTCTTGTTTTGAGAGCTGTTTTAAGGAATCATATTCTGCTTCCATTTTGGGAAAGTGATGAAATTCATAGTTGTTTATCTCTAAATACTGCAGATTCGATCATGAGATTTGCTTACACAGCTGCTGTAGTAGCAGAAATCGTCACATTTGGTTTGCAGTTCAACAGAAGTCCAGCTGCCAGTTTTTACTGGCAGAGACTAAAAAGCTTAATATATTCTTTTAAAGAATAGAAGGCATCAGCGTTTCGTAGACTAATGCTTGCTGTTAAGGTGTCCTTATCGAGTTTTCTTTATAGAATACACCTACTGTTTTTCCTCTAATATGTTTTTGTCATCAGTCCTGTGAAATGCATGTTTTGAGGTGGTTAAGATGCACACCTGCAACATCCTGAGTGATTCTGGCTGAGATCCTGTGTTGCATGTTGTACACCTCTCTTACTCCACACGTTTGCTGTCTGTAAATTAAACACTTTAACACTTAATTAAATGTAATTAGAGGAGTCCAGTTGGACAGAATGAATGCATTAGATCCCAAACACAACACAGTGGTTTGTAACACTCAGCAACTCTGGAACTCCCATCAGCATCTTTGTTTGTGATGATCCCAGGGTAAATCACAGAACATACAGTATTCACATTACATAATGGCTGCATTACCTGAAGGACTGAGTTTTGGTTGCACCTTGCCTTTTTTTCCTTTTTTTTGCCTTGTTGCAACCTTCAAATGTTGCTCTGCAGAATAGCACGAAACCATTGACACTAATGTGTCTCCCTAGTGCTCATGCATGTACCAGATAATATGAAGAAAGGAGAGGTAAAAATAATTTACACATAACCCATGTCCTTAGCCTAATCTTAAACTATCCTGATGTTTACTAAGACAGTTTTTGGTCTGGACCTTCAGACTTTTCAGTTTGGCCTGAATTAAAATAGCAAGTGTGAAAGGTGTTGGACCAAAGAGACAGAATTTGGTCCAATCAAAAGAGTTGGTCTTGGTTTGGCTCAAAGGGAACTATGGTTAGCTGCATTTCTAGTGTGAAAACACTTTTTGGATGGTTTGGACTAATCTCTGGAAGTCAATGTAGGCTATGATCAACCCTTAAGAATAAAAGAAATTTTTTTTTTTTTTTTTTTTTAATAAAAAAAAAATGAGTCTTGGGAGAACCTGGGGAGATGATATTTAAATTCAGTTTGGTTTAAGTAGGAAATGAAGACTCAACTTGTAAAAATACATAAGAATGGAAATATGTATGTATTTGCTGAGAGAATGAGAGAGAAGATAGGAACAAATGGCAGAGCTTATTGCTGTGGCTGCTAGACTAATGCTTGCTTTACAGTAAACACTACTGTGATATCGTAAAAAGCCTCTTGCACAGACAACCCATAGGCTCTTCTTCTAGTAGAGGACAGTCACTGCAAACCAGCAGCTTACAAAAAAAAAAACAGGAGTACAGGTACAGTGTGTTGCACTTTTAGAGCATCAGTATCAGAAACAAAGAAATACAAATCAAATCAATCATTTTACTTTCTAATGTTCAAAGTTTGAATAAAAAGCCCTGGCAGATGCTCTGCCAGAATTGCATAACTCAGTCCATGCCACAGAATTCAACCCAGAACACACAAAATTCACTAACACTAAGCATTTTAAATTAGGTAGTATTTATCAAAAAGTTATTTGGTTGCATTTCATTGCATCACAAGTGTTTGTAATTTCCGGACACTCAGTTTGAGATTATTTATGCCTCCAGAGTCGTGTTGTATTTGGTTAGAAATCCTCATACATACTGTGATGTATTTTATTTTTACACATTGTATTGCATGTATGTTTTATATATGTTTATTAAAATAAAGTATTTTTTTTGTCAAATGATGATGATGATGATAATGATGTTAATGATCGTTTTAAGTGCCATCTGTGTTGATCCCCTGACTATGATAAGACAGACCTGGCTGAGAAATCAGTGACAAAAAGCCACTTATCATAACAGTGTGTCCGTGCTCAGAGAGGCAGACAGTAGAGCAGCTGAATGAAGTCAAAGCAGGTCCCGACCAAACTAAATGCAGGCAGATTCCCTTCAAGTCTGCCTCAAGATCCTTCATAATCACTTTAAACTCACCATGGAGGCAACTCCAAGAATACCACCATTGCTAACATGCTTATTCACTAGCTCAAACTGTCGGCTTCTGGTTGATGGATTGTACATCTTATTTGTGCTCCTCTTGTTTCTGCAGCAGGCTGCAGTGATGAAGAGAGACTCCAGGCTTCCTCTTTTGTCTTGTCAACGGCAAATATAAATTAAAGTGACACATCTACAACACAGACATATCACTTTAAACGATGTTATACAGATGGAGGCATACTGCAGCTAACACAACTGAGATTCAATATGTACCCAGTTAATTAGAGTTTTAGTTTGCTGATCATATTTCTTGATGCCCATTTGGTAGTTATTCAAGTTCAGTTACTCAAGTACTATACTTGTGTTGAATTTTGAAATACTTGTGATTAACCTGAGTATATCTAATTTGTAACACTTTATGTTTCCTAGACTGTGGTTACAGGAGGATATGAGACATAAATTACACTACACAGGAAAAAAGATTCTCCAGAATAACACAGTTTTGTTTTAAACAAAAAGAGGTCCCAGAAAGGGATAGCAGCCTCTCAAAACATTAAAAATGAAATGCAGAGCAAAATAAAAATGACGCAAACAAACTAAGTGTTGTGAGCGAGAGCATAAATCTTCCCAAACAAGTGCAGCATGACACAGTCATACAGTTACCGGGGAAGATGGAGGGTGAGGCATGGTCCAAACAAAACAGTAGGAGATGAAACACAGGAGGGTCTGAAGGAAGGAGGAGAAGTGGGCTTAGCCGTTACAACTCAGACTCCTAAAAATGATGTTTCTACACAACTAAACTGCAACTACAATTATGTTTTTGTGGGGAACTTTATTGCAATACAATTAACTTTTCTAGTAAATGTAAATGATACATCGCAAATATTTTTGGACTTAAAATGTCAAGTACACATACGACGTATCCAATTTACAACATCTCATTTTCTCTTTTCTGCAAAAATATCCTCTTTTGTGACTCCAGCGTTATTAAAGTTTCTTATGGTTGAGTTCAGGCATTCAGCAATCTCCTTGAGACTTGCTTTTGGTTAATAAATGTAGAGTTTTATGCGTTAAAAACATATGGTGCATCACAACATAATCATTAAATTCGCTGCAAAACATAATCACAGTAAGAACAGGGTTTTCAGGAGACACGGTTGGCAGTTGCAGGTGTGGAGGCGCATGGCCAGAGGTGAATGGTGCCAAAGCAGGTAAGGATGCAATGGGCAGAATCTGCTTAAATTCAAGGCTTGCTAGTTGCCGGCACCAGTTTAAGTTATATATTGTAGCTTTAAGTTGAGGACCTGAATATTTCTTCACCTCCTGCAGTTTAGGGACTGGATTTTTTATTTATTCAATTTTGATGTATTTATTATATATTTAAGTTTCTCACATTTCTACACTGAATAAGGCAAAAAAAATACTGTATGTAGACAGATTTCTGATTTGGCCAAATAAACTTGAGATGACCCGATTTAAAAAAAATCCTCATAATGTTGGTGACAACCATTGTTGGGATTGAAGCCCTCAGTTCTTAATAATTAAGTCTCTACCAGTCATATCATGCAACTTTGAGATGACGCACGTCAAGTCTAAAAACTGAAATATCTTGTGATCACATTAGACCATTATATTTGTTATCGCTCTCAGGTGTTGAGTGACTCAGTGGTAATTAATCCACTTCAACTGACCGCAGTTTTACACCAAAGTACAGAATCAGTTCAAGACACAATTTGAAAATTTTGTTTTCAGATCCACAATGTCGTTAAAAGAAATTTATCTTTTAGTTTTATTAGTTATATTAAATTTCCATATATTTATTATTTCTTTAACATTTCGTAATATACAGTTTTATATTGTGTTGCTGCGCACACTTGTTTGTGAAGTGTCATGAGCCACTTTGAATTGAGAATCAAGTAAAGAGGACACACAGATATCTCCAAGTACACTCTTTAAAGTAGGGACAGTAGCACAGGAATCTCTCTTGGTGGTACTCGAAGATGTTTTTACAGTGTAATAAAAAGTGAACTTCACATAAAGTGTGACTGATTCAAATGTCAAACAAGAAGTAAAAATCCGGACCAAGACAGAAATTTAAACTTAACTCATGAGTTTCTGTTCAGTGTCCTTAAAGCTGCAGTGTGTAAGATTTAGTGACATCTAGTGGTAAGTCTGCACACTTCAGCCTTCTCAATACCCACCAACGCCTCCCTTTCCAAGCATGAGAGAGCCTCCAGTGGCCGTCAGGCTCCATGTCGTCGTCTACAACCACAGCAAGAAGCAATTTGTGAAGCGACGAGGTTGTTTAAGGTACTTATATTCTTCTTATTTGTCTTCTTCTTCTTTAGCGTCACCAAATTCGAGCTTTTTACGTTTCTAGAAGAGCAATTCGATTTTTCGATAGGTCAATAGATCACAATAATAATAAAATTAACACCATAAGAATTCAGCAAACTTTGCAGGCCTCCCCAGATAGCCTGATGACCAGACTGATGACCGTGCCTCAATTGCACATTGAACTACTGCGTCCTCCCCTCCCCGAGAGTCGGGACTCTGAGTTCAAACTCTGAACTCCCAAGTACGGGATTATGACATTGGCATACTCTGCACTGAGACACCCCCAGTGTCCATTAAGCAAATGAGGCTCATGAACGGCTGTTTAAATTTACAGAACGTAATAGTACCGATCAAACTGCAATTGAAATGACACTAAACACAAATGTCCAAACATTCAAGAAATGAAATGAAGATTGTTGAGCAATCATAGTTCCAACATGCTAAATAAGCAACACGTCAATAGTTTGCATTTTTAAACCCAAATTCAAACCCACAAAAAATGAATTCATGTTGTTGCTAATATTTGAACTCACTGTCTCGTCCCGTCTCTCGTCCTCTGGAGGAGGGGCAGCAGAAATCACTTACTATATAATAACGCTAACTGTCATTTCACCTCATCACAATCGTTTCGTACAGTTGTATGAGGCTGAGCTGTTCCCAAATGTGGGCATGCATGTAATGGTGAAGCAAAGCACTGAGCTGGGGGGAAAAAAAACATGCTCAGCCAATCTTCTTCAGATAAAATATTTAAAAAATCTATCTGTAGTCTGAATAAACAGTACCTGTGTATAATCAGCACTATTCAATACAGTCAGGAGAAAACCTGTAATTCAGCCTTTTTGATTTGTATCTGTGACAAGAACGCTAAATGAGATTCCCTTCAGGCAGTGGGAGATTTTTGGACTTGGATAAATCCTCAGACAGGGCTACTCTGCTCCAGTCAGTCAACATGGATCAATCCACATCACCGTTTGCAGCAGAAAAGCACACATCTAGAAAAAGTAGTAATGACCAAAGTAATTCTCATTTCTCCCAATCACCCCTGGTTGGTCTGAAATTTCCTGGTGTGGTTTTTAATGTGTCAAGGATCCGAGGATGAGAACAATTGGAGCAGTTTTTTTTTTTTTTCTTGGTTTTATTTAAGTGGCCATGCCACAGGTACTGCAGGACGTCTCTCCTCTGAGGACTTAGCGTGTGTCTGGCATGCATGCCAAGGAGTTTCTAATGAGGCAGATGGCTTCAACAGCTCTCTCCAGCTTGACTGTGATTTCACCATGTGGAGGGGGCTCAGAGCTACTTTAATCACAGAACATGACATGGTCCGGGACCAGGAATGCTGTGTGTTGTGTAAGCGAGATGACAGATTGGTAAATTCAACACAAATGTCAATTTTGACCTTGTTTCCTGTATTTCTTCTTCCATTTTTAATTTCTTCAGTTTCTCATAATTCTGCTGTGCCTGGTGTTTATTTCTTCCTTCCTTCCTATCTACTTCTTTCTGTTGGGGAATTAATACCAGCCACCGTGTTTAATGTATTAATTTATTTTTGGTCCGTGCAAAGAAACTCATATGTAAATTACTTAAAGTGTAAAAGGATTTGTTTGCTTGTGCGGAGGGCTGTTTTTACTTGCACATTTCCTTGCACACATGCAAAGGTGGAATTTGGGTAGTTTAGATGCAGTTTGCAAACGCAAAAATTAATTCTGCTAATTCAGTTGAGTACTGTAAATGTGTTCTTGTACGTGTTTGTGAGGACCAGAGCAAGGACATTGTTGGAAAGTTATGAAAGGGTTGTATAGGGAATTAAGATGGGGGCATGAGACATTGACCAGAAGGGGAGCAAACCATAAACGCAAAACTCAGTACAGAAACAAAATCCAAGGTGAACGAGAGCTGCAACTAAGGAGCATGAAGACAGGTATAGTGGAGTATGGAGTATAGAATGTGGCCAAGAGGAACCGGGAGTCAAAACACTGACCGTGTGGTTCATCGACAACAGTTTCCCCCAATGCTTGATGCTTCTGTGTTAGATCGACACTGCAGGTTTGGCATTAGCAGCAGTGAATCCTATATTATTATTAATTAGTAGTTATTACCATTATGGTCTAAGGAATAATAATTAGTAATTTTCTCATTAGTAACATATGTAAATGTAAATGTAAAATGAGCAACTGAGATGTGAGATGCTCCCAAAAATCTAGATCAGAGATGTTTGATTCTTCCAATGAAGTGGTCGTCATGTCCGGGACTGGCTCCAGTGTTTTCTTTTTACAGTGAGGGTAGGGTCACAGATTCAGGCAAAAATGTACCCTCTTCCGTTTTGAATAAAACATGAGGCATGCTTGATTTGTCTTATCTTGTAAAGCGACACGTGCACTTTTTGAAGCTGTTTCAGAGTCAGGAAGGGAAGAGTGGAAAAATATATTAAGCATGCTTCTCTGGTATTGATTGGCACCGCTTTTGCATAATTAAAGCCTCAACTGTTTTTCAAAGGCTTAATATCCTCCTTTTATCGGATTCTTTCTGCTTCATCTGTAAAAGTGTGAATCACAGCTTTTACCTGGATACACCTAATAGGTTTATGAGACATGCGGCCAAAACATTTTGTACACTCAGCAGTGTACAATATGAAATTCATTTACTATACTATACAGTAAAATGGTGCAACCATTGCAGCATTTCCTGTTTTAACTGTAACTTCTAACAATCAAACTGTGATGTTTCAATACAACTGTTGGAGCTTATTGTGCTCTTTCTTTTCTAAATAAGATAGTAATTGTTGGGGTCCCTTTAAGAGACAACTTAAAATGAAATTAAATTTTAATACAAAGCTGCAGAGCTTCTTCAGCTCACCTTTAACCTCCACCGTACCACAGTGTATACATGCAGTTAATGGAAGTTCAGTCTTTGCATAAGTCTGTCTAACAGTTCTGCTCATTATCACATTAATTTTAGTAGTCTACCGAACATGTCAACATTAAATTACAGTAAAAATACTGTACATCTATATTAAAGTGACCTGACAGTCATACAGGCTGAAAACAAAGGTTTTTACATGTTTTAGAGCACTGGTGAAAATCTACTTCCAGCCTCAGCAAAACATTGTATTTACATGAATAAAGGCAAATGCTGAAATTTAAACTTTTCCTCCAAAAACCTGAACTTGCACTTTACCTAAGTGCCATTTTCATTAGTTTAAATGAAGAGTGTTGATCTCTGGCTTATTCAGAGTAAGCAGGTCATTGTTTCTGGAAGGTTGCCATAAAATATTTCACATCTTTTATTAGATGCTAATTTTTACATTTGGTTCCCTTGTTAAAGGACTTTCTCCTTACCTGATTGGAGAGTCTAGCAGGGCGCTCACACTATCAATGTACGTCGTCGGTAGGAAACATCATGTGAAGTAAGTTACCAGGACAGAAAAATGAATGACTTATAAACAAATCACTGACACGGTTGGTGCGTCTGCTGGTGGCAGAAACAATTGTCCAGTCACAGCTTAGTAAGTTTTGAGTGTGGGTTGGATTTCTGTTCTGTTATTTGTAGACAAGATCAGTAAAAGAAATATACTAACAAAAGTTTAAAACCAATAGTAGGGAAATGTTTCTAGAATGGATGAAGAGGTCATATTATACTGCACAAATGTACAATATATTTGGGTCTAGTTTTCTGGTTCTTTACAGCGTTTCAGTTTTTAGTCTGCGGAGCATTGTAGTAGAGTAAAGTCGCACATATGCTGTAGTGGTTTTACTCATCCAGTGAAGATTGTAGGACCACTTGATTAACATCATTCTGAATCAAATGCACTTAGTGAGACACATTAACACTGGAGCTACTCAATGTAAACCACAGTCGACTTCTGAACAGCCCAGGTTCATTTCTCTGCTCAGTGGGACTGCAGCAGCTTTTTATTGTTAATAATCCACATTCACAAAAGCTGCTCTGGGACTCAAATGGACTCACTTTCAGTCATGAGCTTGCCTCTCTAACCCCTGTGACAACTTTATAAAGATGAATAGAGCAGAAAAGAACACAGTCACTCCAAAAAACAATGTGCAAGATGACTGCATTTCCCTTAAGGAAAATGGGTCTCTGCCATTTCGCTTCTGCGGTCTCACTTGATTCCCACTCCTGAAAAAATAAAATAAAAAAACAGCGCTCCAGTCTTCTTTACTCTTTGGTTGCCTACTCCCCTGACGCTGATGCTCTGGATGTTTATAGATCTGAGGGGATCTGAGGGGACAGCCAGGGAAGGATTCAGGCAAGAGCAACTGAAATGGAGAAGTCTCCACTGGAGCAACAGCTATAATGGAATCACTCGCTGTCTCAGGGAAATAATGATCACAATTAGTGGTGAATAAAGGGGAGATTGCTGAGGGAGCTGCTGCTCTTAAAAGGATGTCTCATTTTCAGCAGGCCTCTGTTACATCAGCACCCAAATGTCATGTGGTAATTCTGAGGGTGGGTGTGGAGGGTGGTCATTAATCAGTATTCACATTTTCTTAAAAGTATTTTTAGATAAGTGTGTCACCCTTCCCCTAACCACGACCCCGTATCTTAATTGCTCAGTTTAGAATGATGTGGCTGTTCTCAGTTGTCTGACCACTAAAAATCGAGTCAGAACAGAGTGCTTGATCCACCAGAAGATTAGTGTTTTTGGTTTTCTCTTGTGTTTTTGGTTTTACATACCTGATTTTAGATAATAAAGCTAACGTTTACCTTTCAAGTCCACCTGGAGTTGCTGGTGTGTGAAGCTACTCAGAAATTGTTAACACAAGCCACTGAATATAAGAGGTAGAGTTTGGGTAAAAAGATTAATGTACTGTAGGTGTGCATGTCACTACAACGACTGTAGCTACAGTGAAGAGCTGACGCCATCAGACAATGCAGACTACGGAGAAAATCAAGAGTGTGAGGGTTATTAAATACCCATTATATTGTGGTAATAATTCCTTTGTAAGAGTAGCTCTTTCTGTTGTGACCACTGACTGACGATGAAGAGGGTTGAGCCTTAAGGCAGAACTCTGATTTTCCTAGTTGGTCGATGTTCCAACCCTCACCTATGGCCACAAACTACGGATAAAGAATGAGATCAAGAATACAAGAGGCTGAAATGAGCTTCTTTTCAGTGCCTGGCTCAGCCTTAGAGATGGGGTTAAGACATTTGGACATCCAGAGATGCTCCTGCACATTGAAAGGAGTCAGTTGAGGTGGTTTGGACATTTTATCAGGGTGCCTCCTGGGTACCTTCCACTGGAGGTTTTCCAGGCACGTCCAACTGGGAGAAGACCCCAGGTCCGACCCAGAATATGCTGGAGAGATTATATATCTCATCTGGCCTGGGATCCCCCAGGAGGAGCTGGAGAACGTGGCTCAGCACATAGTGAAGGATAGGGAAAGATTGTGGTCTGGTTTATTAACCTTTAAACAAAAGGATCTTTCTTTAATCTTAACCAACTTTTCCTGCCACACTTGGGACTCTGGAGTAAAACTTTGAGTTTGCAGTTTCAGTTCTTGCACGTTACACGACACAAGTCGTCTGATCTAACCACCTCCTTGTGATTCATTCGTTCAAAAATACATTGCGTTGTAGAATAATCCATCTGGTTTTTGACAGTTTTGAAGCTATAGATAAAAAAACAAGTTGCTATTCAGCCTTAAAGCAGTTTTCTTTATTTCCATGTATCAATACAAAAATCTGTAAAATGCGTCTATCATCACAACTAAATGAAGTAAAATATGACATATTTGGGATCCTCATTAAAATCCTGCTGGACTTTGGGTCAACAAGGTATTTATTAGAAGATGAAATGAAATATTTTCGCTAGCCTTGGGGATTGAATCACATTTAATGTTCTGTTTGTGCGGATCAACTGAAATGTGAAGGTATGTGTATGTAAAAGGACCTGCATTCACAGTAGAGGTGAGTCTGAGGTCAGTTATTGTTAATGAAGCTGCTGCAGGCTATGCAGCGAGACATCGTAGATTACAGCCTATTAGCCTCCTGGTTTCTGCCTTTGAAGACAGTCCTGTGTATGTTCTGGCTTTATAGCTCTTCCTTCTTAACACTTGGCTCGTCGTAATCAGGCATGTTAGAGGTTTAACACAAGTCAGACAGACAGAAAATTGTTTGGCAGATGTTCTTTTCTATAACAAATTGCAGTATTGATGATTAAGACTAGAATAGAAAAATAATTTTCCTCACAAGTATATGACAAACTAAGGTATACTCATCTCAACAGTCAGTATGTAAATTAAAACCTGCTGTTCTCCTGCAATGCACAAAGCTAAAGAAAGACCTGAGAAAGGACATTTTAAATTCTTGCATACGAACAGCAAAAACAGAACATGATATTATTGCAGCAGTGCAAAACTGAGGCAGCAATTTATTGCACTGAAAAATAAAGTTGCTGACTGGGATTTAGTTCTTAAAAAATCTTCTTAAAAAAGGAACAAACACTACACATAATGCCACCTACTATAGAATATGATATTATAGGGTAGAGGTCTACTTGTCCACTTGGTTCTCATCTTTGAACATTATTGCACATAAGGTTTGTCCAGAGTTTGTAACCTGTGATGATGATGAACACTAGTACTCGTTCCAATAAAAGCTAATTACAAACATGTACAATATAGAATAAAATACAGTTGCAGCAGGGACATAACTTCACTGCTGTAAAAACTCAGCATCCTACATTTCCCTCAGATGTTTACTTTTTTAAAGACTGTTCATGAGGAAATTGTCTGGAAGCAGGTTTCATCCATAGTAGGAAGCTTTTTTTAACAGGGTTGTACACACCTGAGGCTCACTTACACTGTTTTGCTTTCCTTCTATGTGGAGCTTTAAGGTGGCACTCTCATCGATTTTGAAACCTCAGTGAAGAAAAACCTCAAATCCAACCACGGTCTATCTCAGAGTTGCAGCATTTTTCCCTGATATCTTTGTCATTAAAAGCTTGGTTTTGCTGCGTCTCCCAACTCCCAGCAATGACTTGAGTGATAATATTACTGCTTTTCTGACATCTTTAGCAACTCCATTCTGGCACTTTTATTTTCATATTAATCAATGCTACAATCATTTAAAAAGAAATCTCTGCACAGACTGATTTCTAAAATGAAGGAAAATGTAATGTTTGGAATGTAAACTCAACTGCCCCGCTTTAAAGCACAAAACTGCCACTATTTATCTGTCAATATCGATTAGTGGATGGACAAAACAGTCTGATCTGCCACATAACTGATCTACAACCACAAAGGAAGCTTACCGATGTGCATCCTTAGCATCAACGCTGTCCTTTTCAGTGCATCGATTGCTGGCCCTGTAATGACACAAACACCTAATTCGCAGTTTATTCATGTACAGTAAACAAGGAGGCATCAAAGCCATGGCCATGAAAGGATCAAAACAGCATGATAATTTATGACCTTTATCATTTACAGGTTTCATCATCTGAACACAATCACAGACAGACGTCAGTGTGGAGAAAAAACACTGGTTCATGTACCAGGAGCCAACAGTGATGACATGTTGGACCAATTATACCTGCAGACATGCTGTAGTACACAATGACTGTTGCAACAGCAGTGAATGTCTGTGTAAATCACACTTGTATGAATTAAAGTGAACAAGGGTCTCCAGTTGACACCAGTAAACTTCAGTTCACAGCTTCAGTTCATGAAATTAGCTGCACACTGGAGTGGTTAGTGCTGCTGTCTCAGTGCTTGAAGGTAACCTGTTTAAATCTAGGCTGGCTGGTGGTAGCTTTTCTGTGTTTACTTTGCATGTTCTACCAGTGCTGTTAGGTTAATTGATGACTCTAAATTGCCAGTGAGTTTTCTGTCTCTGTCAGCCCTGTGATAGACTGCACCATCACCAAACTTGGGTTAGATTGTAAATTTCTTTGCTTACAGCTGCTGATTTCTTTTGTGTTATACGATGACAATAATATTTCCTCGTGGTTGAGATCTAAACCATGAACTGGTGAAGGGGCACCTGACATGTTACCATACTCTTCTCCCTCCTTCCCCTCGCTGTCATCTCTCTACTGTTATAATCTCTAATACACATTTTAAAAAGTCCACAAAAGCATAATCTGAGTTTCCACTGATATGTATTTTCTGTTGCATATGAGTTATGCATAAATTTTAATTCTAGGACACAGGATTGTCTGTGTCAGCATCACAGAACATGTTGTCAGACCGAGTGAGAGGAAGCGAAAGCTTTCAGACATTTTCTTGGCTTCGTTTGTGCAGTGTGTTGGTTGCCTTCCACACACTTCAAGGCATAGAAAGAGCAACCGTCCCACCTGATGCACCACTCCATTATCATGTAGCTGGTTTAGCCTCCTCCAGAAGATGAGCATTCAGAAAACATTAAAGATGTTTCAATCATTTGCACATATCTATCCAGGACTTGTTCAAATATAAGCTTAACGTTGTCATTTATGCAGCAGACTCTTGACACTTGATAAATGTTGCCTCAGTGCAGGGTAAAGGTAAAGAATGAATATTCATTTAATCAATAAAGTCATCACTGTAATCTGTGAAGTAATCAAAACTGACTCCAAAGAGGGGAAAAAGCGTAAGTGATTGAATAAAGTGCACTCCACTTTGTGGGCGCTAATAGAATGAGCGACTCTCGGGCATTTAGACGAGTCCTGTCTTTAATCAGAGTACAAACTAATAACGTGTCTACCACTAAAGATACAGGAGGATCAAAGCCACGATGCCAACCCTCCTTTGTTTTATTCCATCACTCATCTCATCCCTCGGCACATTAAGGCACTCGGCGGCCCTAACAAGCTCTCCCACGACACTTACTCGGGCTTAATGGATGGAAAATGTGTGTCTAAGTGTGCATGTTTTGCTTTTCTCTAGTAATGAACAGATGCCTACAACTTACCTACATCTTGAAATGAAAGGATCCTGCAACCTTCTTTGATGGAAAAATAACAGCCGCTAATGATGAATTAGTCCTAATGCAGGCATGACATGGCTTATCGAAGACAACATGTCCACATGTGCTATAATATGTGTAATAATCAGTTAATCATTTTCCCTTACAGCACATTTACACATGGAACTTGGATTACTGCTTGCAGTGAGTCTGTTCTACCTGGACGAGTTGCCAGCACATGCAAAGATCTGTTTGCACAAACTGCGACTCATTCATTTGTTTCAATCATTTCCTGAAATTTACTTAAGTCATCAAACAATAAGGGCTTCTGAGATGAATTTGTGTTTTGAAGTATTTCTAAATGTGAAGCTATCACATTTTCAAAAGACAGACAGATGTTTTGGGAAACACAGTAATAGGATGTGATAACACTCTATTTATCCCTAAGGATGAAATTGGCATGTTACAGCAGCACGGAGACAGTTTAAGAGGAAGAAAAGCAAATAAGGTGCTTTATGACTAATAACATGAAACAAAAAGTACAAAATGTCTTCAAACAAATTAAAAACCAAATTATTTCCACGCTGTATCTTGGTATAAAACCCACAAAAGTGGAGTTCTTTCTCTCTGGAGCTAACCGTTTCCCTCTTCTACCTGTCTTTAATCTTAGCTGGGCTAAACACGTTCCAGACCTCTAGCATTTAGCAAGAGATTTTAGCACTTTTCAAAACAAAAGTTACAGTTGCTTTATTGGAGGTGAAAGATAGAAGATAAACCTCTGTACTTCAGAGGCATCCAGACCTACATTTCCACTAAGCAGCCTGAGTTTGAAAAAGAACCCAGGCCGACGACTCAATCAGAGTACAAATGAATCAAATTATACTTTATCAAGTGGCTGTGGTCAGAACTGTAGCAGCTAGGGATATCCCAATCAACTTTTTAGTCTCAAACCTAATCAGAGTCCTTCAATATTTTGTATCTGCTGATACAAAGTCTGATTGGACACGATTATACATTTACTTTCAGTAATTGTTGATTAAATTTAAAAACTGATACATTGAAATAACAGCTGTGTCTACTTTAGTGTTATGTAGCATATTGTTCGGGAGCTGTTTCATCCAAATACTGAAGGTCCTGGGGCAAAAACACTGATATTATAAGCTTAAACTATTGTTATGAAATGAATGAATGAAGAACTGGGAGAGTCTGACTTCTGAAAGTGACATAATGAGATCTGATACAGTGAAGACATCACTTTGATGGATTTTCAGGGGAGTTACAAAAACTCTTGAGCCTTAAACTGATCCACAGCTCCTGCTTGGGGCGTCTCTAATAGAGATACACGAAATTTCCTGCACTGTTCCTGTGAATGTGACACTGGTTTTTGAGTATAGAAAAAAGCAGTTTGATGAAACCTGAGCAAAACTGAGAATACAATACAATATCATGACAGAGTAGTGGTGTATTAAGAACTTTTTGGTTAGTGGATTATTCCTTTAACGGTGCAATATATAAAATCTACATGTTCCATGTTTAATATTCCCTATTGGGCGCTCTCTCTTTGTTCTTTTAGCCAGCTGGCACACTGAAGCACTGCTATAAACTGTATATTAAGTTGTATACACCTCGATATTACAATAACAGTTATTGGTCATGCCAGTAACCACCATCTGAGGCTTACAGTGTTTGACACGTTATTACGGCAGCTTGTACACTCCAGCACACGGAAACATCATTGCTTTTCATTCAGTAAGACGTCCTGCTGGCAAAGCCGCTAGTGAAAATGTAATTTTCCAAACCTCCCAATTGCAGATCTGCTATCAGCCAGTGATAAGCTGGAAAGACGTTTTCTAGGATCCCCATTCAGGAATAGAAGTTCTGGCTCTTGATTAATCGCTTTCTGCTTCCTCTCTCTCTCTCTCTCTCTCTCTCAGATGGCCTGTGATAAAAAAGCAAACAAATTAAATTCTTGGCCATGGAAAAACCCTGGAGTTTGTGAATTAAATATGAGCAGAACCTGCCATGTAAACAGGGTGGTGGGCAGGAGAAAAGGCTGAAAAGCTGGAGATACCACTAAAGATATGCACAAACAGGGAGACAGACATACAGCGGCAGAGACAGGCGGACAGTAATGGGGTGAAAGGAAAACCAGCAGAGCGACACTCAGACGATGGAGCCATGGGAGGGAGGCAGACAGGTTGACAGACTCAAAGAGACAGACGGGCAGACAGCTGCAAGGTCAACAGGTTCTCATACAGTGAGACTGTTTCCCCGGCAACAGAAGGGCGATCACTCATTCACAGACTGCAGAGTTGAGTTCAGTCAATCTTTATTGTCCCCAGGGGATAATTAGGAAGGGCGAACAAGCAGACAGAGGACAGCAGGGACAGACAGACATGCAAAGGTAGAGTGGCTCAATGAAATGCTGGAACCTCGACCCATTCTTCCTGCTGCAACCGTGCAGCATGCCAAGCTGGTGTTGTCATAACAACTGAATTTTAAATCTTACTTCATTATCGCTTTGAGCGGACGGAGAGAAGGGTTAGGGTTAGAGAGGGAAGTGGTATCTGATTTGATCCGAGTTTAAACAGGAGTCGTAAGAAGAAGGAAGCAAAGGAGATGGTTTGAAGAACTGGATATCTCACAGTCCACTGGGTTGCAAGGTGTCGACAAGCTTGGTACCAGACCCAACCCGTTACCCACACTTCTCTGTAAATCAAATCTGCATCCAGTCTGACAATTTAAGACCCGTGAACCATACGCTAACTTCAGTTAAATACACGCACAGATCAGCCACAGCAGCAACACGACTCAGTGGTTTTAATGTTGTGGTGGACAGAGGTCAGCATGAGCACTTTGACCGCTCTGCAGCTGACAGTGAAGGTTCTCAGTCATCCAGGTGAAGTTGTCTGGAAGTTGAGTCACGACAACTGGACTTCTTTCTTGTTAGGTTGAAACATTTCCCTACTCATACAAGTAGCTTCTTCAGTCTGAGGAAAGTTGGTTGGAGACCTCAATTTTATCCTCCAGGTTGGTTTCACTTCACACCTGCCTTTGTGGGCTCGTTAGGTGAAACAACGGAAGCAATCGAACCACTTGTCTTCTCTGTCCTACATGTGAACATTATTGTCCTCAAATTAGTGTCCTTTGTCCTTGAAATGAAGGTACACAGCTGATTCGTACACAGTTTTTGACTCAGTCTTCAAAATACCAAAACAAGTGTTTGATGGTATTTATCACTTTAAAAGGAGACAGTACAGGGTGTTTACATGTAAGCCTATGTAGTTTATTCAGAATCACATTCTTCACACCCTTTGTGCACTACCATTCTTTTTGATTTCTTACTCAAAGTTACCAGAAAACAACTCAAGGCAACTATTTTTCTTAAGACCTCTGTACTCTTGATGAAGAAGGAGCACATGCTTCAATGGGTTTTGAGCTCTGACACTTCTATCAGTCTTGATTTTTGCAGTGAAGTTATCAGTTGTCTCTGGGCTTCTGGTGATAAAACTGTCTCTTCACTGAGAGGCTGAGGTTCTGTTTTCCGAGAAACAGATGTGTCAGTGGCCTGTGCAGCTTGTCAAAAATGCTACCAAGACCTTTCTGATATATTAACTGTACTCTGTAACAGAAGTCATTCTGACTGTGATATTAATCCAGTCACTCCAGGACGTGTTAGAGCTGCACTATGTAATCTTGACACTTTGTCAGCCGGAGGTAATTGTTAGAATTTTCTAGAATTTTAAGCCCAGAGATTCTGTAAAAAATTACCTGCACACACTCATATTTACCAGCTCGGCTTCCTGTGGTGCTTTTGCACAAGATAACCCAAAGAGAAAAGAAGAAAAATTTGTTAGTGATTTCAGCTCACTGCTGTTCAGCTTGTACTTTGCTCTTAAATTTCAATTCATTACTTTCTGTGAGGGCAGAGAAAGCTTCCAGCCTGTGTCCATGCCATTCACCGGAGATGAATTTGGGCAACTTGAGCATTAATCCTCTCGTCTTATTTCAAGGGGATGTGACTCTTCTCTGGTGCAGTGTGCGGCTTGTTAAATGGGTCTTTTTTTTCTCCCACAAAGTCTCAAAAAGATTCAGATTCAATAAACGGATTCAATGCCCTGTGATTGCAAACACTCAAAAGAATTAGCAGCTTCTACACTGTTTGAGGGAAGAAACAGATATTTGAAAGGGGACTCATTAGAGATGCACAGAGCATCCCTGTTCCTCTTCATGTCTATATGTTCCATAATTCTCTGAGTTAAGGCAGCACAAGCTGGAAACACAATATTGGCATATTATCACCAAATAAAGTTGACAAACATGTTTGTCCTCCAACATTCACTATCTGACAATTGTGAGTCTGATCTCATACTTGCTGTTTATCGTTACATTGAAATGAAAATAACAGTGGATGAATGCTAATTTCCTTGTTTTTATGGGCCACTTAATCCAAACTGTGTGAGAAACAGTGCTGTACATAAGAACATTTACTGAGTGACCACAGAGTGACTTTGGTCATTAGACCCTGTTGATGAGCGTAGTATTAAAACATGTGGGCCAATGATGTAGCAGATTTCCTGAGGTGGTGGAGTAAGCCAGAAAAGCAAAGATCTCCCAGATCACCCTTTGTGAAGGGTGAAGATGGGAAGGAGGTGAGTTGCATAAACGCAGATCTGAAAAGCAGGATAACTGCTAGCTAATAGAATGACATTTAAAGAATGGTGTCAGCAAAGGTCCGGTAGCTTCCTTGCAGGAATTCCAAATACAGAGGGAGTGGGAAAAGATCTGTTTATTAAAACAATTACTGGTAAGCTGTGTTAGTGTGTTTTTGTGCCATGTTCTGGTTCAAAAACCTTAAAATTATAAGCGTAACTGGTAGACACCAACTGCAGAGAGCACACAAACCCTACAAACAGGTTTCAAGCAATGGTCAAGCAATGAGTTAATGAGCAAAAGCTGAAATGGCTGCACACTAATGTAAATTTAAAGAGAAAAAGAAAGAGAAGAAAGAAAGAAGGAGGAAGGAGATGTTATTGCTAGCTGTGGTAACATTAGGGTTGTGTCCAGTAATGCTCCCTATTTGCTATATAGTGCACTACATTTACTGCCTGCCAGAGTCCAAATGTTACTACAGAGCGTACATTATAGAAGGATCAGTGAATGAGTGAATAGGGAGTGACCAAGTGGCTCTTGAGCTGCTAAATGCTCCATGCTGTATGTTTCATTCTTGATTCATTAATCCTTTTTCTGCACTTTTCACTTTACTTTTCAGTCTTTTGTGGGGTCTACCAGATGAAACAGGTCAATGAAACATGTCAATCAGCAGCCACAACAAACAACCCTCAGTAAATGCATTGCCTGACCTTTGAACTCACCTGCCTGCGAGTGTCTGTGGCTTCTCAGTGCAGCATGGAAATGTAATGTAAACCCTCTCCATTAGCATGCTGGTACACAAAGCTGATTATAAGTAGAAATTTGAAGTGTCACACACAGCCACACATGGGAATATATGCACATTCACATTTGGAGAAAAAGCACCCAGATGGCTCAATGAAACGCATAAGCACACGCTTACCTGCATGCAAGTGCACACATTTAAATACACACACACACTCACCCAGTTGATTAGCATGAGCACCTGTCTTGTTCGCCCACAGCACAACACGCTCCAGCATCCATGTTTACTTCTGCCATACGGACAATACACGGAGCTATTATAGCAGCTCGCTGACAAGCAACAAGGTAATTTCCTACTCCCTCGGGCCTCCTATGAAGAGAAAAATAAACAATGCATGGATACCTCTGGGAGTGTGATCTGCACAACAGAGCAGAAATATTGTCTCATTCCATTAGCTGTTTGATTTTAACATGCAGTTGTTGAAGAGTTTGGATAGTTTCTCAAAACATCATCACTCATTACTTCTTAATTTTCAGTCAATTGACTTACTGTTACATTATGATTCAGAGAGTCTGCTTTGTATCAGTGCTGGGGATGAGTTGTCACTTAGTTTATTGATGTACAACATCCCAACACCCACGATTCCTAGTGGAGGTGAAGACTTACAATAGTTATTCTACACCACAGTGGATATGTGCAGTATGTACCAATACATACTGTACGCACTTGTGTACACAGCCACATTAAACAATATATGACACACTCCACATCAAATGAAGGGTGCAACATGCATATACATATATACAATTACAACAGATTAGAAATTTTTGCTTACAATCAGAAAACATCATCAGTGTCTTGCATTACATATATATATATATATTATTGTATCAGGTTACAATATACTTTGTGTAAGTGATCAGTTACTTCATGCTTCACATGGATAAAAAAATTAATGTCCATATGTTACAATCCTTGCACCTGTTTGTGGTAAACACAGAATCTTATATCCATATTCAATTCAATTCAATTCAATTCAATTCATCTTTATTTGTATAGCGCCAAATCATAACAAAGGTCATCTCAAGGCA
>JAUMHL010000003.1:2199529-2216963 GCA_032362345.1 Sandelia bainsii | reverse complement strand
ATGACACGTTATTGAGACATTGACATTTTTTGTTGTGGTATACTCACCACTGTTGTTGGCTTTTGTTTCAATAAATTCTTTATTTTTACGTTTTCCATAAATTTCACCTGAAAGCCAAATATCCCTAACTTTTTGTGAGTAGTGTAATTTCTGCAGCAGAGGATGGTGAACCTGCTAAAGTCAGTGATGGTGCTCTACTGTACTACCATCACAAGAAGGGGGTGTGTTATGTTAAGACCAAGACATTCAGATTTGACTCCAGTTTGTTTAAAATTCAACCACACAGAGTTGAAAACAAGTCTCTGCTTCAGTTTTTGCAGAAATCGATGTGGCTCTGTCCTGCCTGTAGCTTGCACTGTGTCAGATGATCAAGCTGAGATGTTCTCACCTTTCCCCTGTAGTGTAGCCTTGCTCCTTTGCATCTGTCAAGCTCAGGTTTTTCCACTGACATTAAATGTCAGCCGTCACCGAGCAGCCCTGAATCCATACGTGTGAACGCCCTGTGATGCATAGAATTCTTTGTTTATATATTGACTCTTTTCTTAAATGTATTTACTCATTTAGGCATTTCTAGGTACATTTGTGAACCTGAGTGCATATGTGGTATGGGTATATTTCTATTCTTTCTCATTTGTGTATAACTAATTTTGCACCACATTACCAAGACAAATTCCTTGTATGTGAAACCCTACGTGGCAATAAACCTATTTCTGATTCTGATCAAGTACACTCATAGGTCTCTGAAACAGACCCTTCATCCCACAGCTCACATCCCCTCCAGCTATATGCCAACTTTTAATTGATATAATCAATAAAGTCACATTTTCAATAAAGGGGGAAAAATATAGCTGTGAATTAGAAGGGAAGAGGTAATATATCACTACACTATATACCAGAATAATATAACTGCTTTGTCATCTGTTTTATTTCCACCTGAGTTCAACTCTCTTTAGCCTCAAAAGCAGAAATCTCTTGGAAAATGTGTGTATGAAGAAATGGAAACATTCATCAATTAAAGTAAATGACAAATTTAAACTAGAATTGTCGCATTGTGGTTGTATGCCTCCGCTAACCAGTGATGTTGTAGTTTACACACGTTTGTCCAGACTCATATTCTAATAAGCTTATGCATGAGTCCAACTGGATGTTTGTGCCAGATGTAATAAAAAAACTCAATAGTTCATCTCAGAGTCCAAGTGGACAGTTGTGGCAAATTAGAAAAAATTCCCTCCCGCGTTCGTGACATATCAGTTCACAAGGATTGGAAGAAGGTGAAATGAGTACGACCTTGGCCTTTGAACTTTGGCCAACAATAACTAATCAGTTCATCATTGCCTTTCATCGGACATTTTTACCAAATTTTTAAAACAATTTCAAAAGGATTCTTTACATGTCACGTTCACAAGAATGGGACGCAAGAAGGGATGGATGAATGAATGAACCTGAAGTCAGTGTGACCTTGCCCGACTAAATTCTAACCAGTTCATCATTGAGTTCATGTTTACAGTGGTGCCAAATTTGAAGAAATGTCTTCCAACCGTTCCTTAGATATTGCGTTCACAAGAATTTGGTTGCCATATGGATGAACAGACAGTCTGAAAACATGCTGCCTCCTGCTCTGGCTATCGCCAGCACGGAGGCATAATAAAAGACAGGGACTCCAGATTAATACAGTTTTTAATACCTTTGCATTTGATTAAAGGAAATAAAACACTCTTCTACCACTGAAAACACCAGCTGGAAGTTGATTTCGAAAAAGGCCCTACAGCGAACTCTGAATACCAGTGTTTCAGCACCTGGTGAAGGACTCAGAGTTTTTGGGATTGGTCAGGAATTCCATCACATCCTGCAGATACTGGATTTTCTGTTCTCTTTAGTTCTTTTTAGTTTCTCTTGTTTTTGGACAGGGGAGTAAGGGGCAATTTAAATCTTATTCTTTAGACAACATTTTAGGTTATGCCCGGCAGCTGACTCACACTGACACACACAAACACATTTGTGATAAAGGGGAAATGCCTCTTAGGGGACACCCCCTAAATCTGTTACATATGGTGATTCCAGTGAAAGTGGAGAGGCGAATGGGCAGGTGTGTGTGGGTTAATTAGTGCAGCTGCCCTGGGCCCTGAGCCCGGAGGAGCCAACAAGACAGAATCAAAATCTCTTCAATCGACAAGCACAACTGATGAAGAGTTTCACTGCAAAAGAAGACATCTGCCATTTGAATTGATGTCAGCTCTCTGCTCTTTCTGCACACATTTGTAAATTTATGTTAAACAAGCATACAACTACAACATGGCACACTTGATCTGAAGCTACTTTGAGGAATACAGTCATTTTATGAATCAAGTCAATATTGCCCCGTTTCCAGAGATAGCTCAGAGTAAAATGCTCGGACCGGGTTGGTTTTGGCAATGCATGAATTAATACAGCCATGTCCACCTATCTGAATTGAGCCACCATGTGAACGAACAGTGCAGAAAGCTGCTTCTGCTTACTTAACAAGCATCACAGTGAAGGAATAAAGTAATAGCTTCCTTGATAACATTAAATAAGGCCCTGTGTGCAAGTTTCCAAACTCATGGATCATGGATCTATCACTGAAAGTGTATCGTAAATGATGTCCTTGATCATATACTATACAGTGTGTCTCACCAGTTCAGACTGAACCTCAGGTGCTGCATTTAGTGCTTTTGTTGATGCTCCAACATTTGACATATGAGAATAAGCTGATGAAAAATCCTTCCATTCACAAGCTATGCTAAGCTTTTCTAAGCTATGCTAGTAGACAAACTTAAAAGCCAAACATCTGTGAAGATTCTCAGTCATCCAGGTCATTGTTATCCCCCAGAAAATCTGATCAGTGGCCACTGGACTTGTTTTAAGTTCTTTAAGACTTTTCTGGATGGAAGGTAAAAAGTCTTCAGGAACTTAAAACAAGTCCAGTGGCCACTGAACAGATTTTTTGGGGGGATTAGAAGTCAAACAATTAAACATAAATAGCATGATAGTCTAGTTGCTTCTTGCAGTAAATATGTTGCTGGAAATGGTGTAGCTTCCCAGGGGAATAAACTGTAAACTACAATATTTCAAAGTGACTGTTAGGCAGTGGTTGCTGGTGTACTATTGCACCATGGGATAACTTGCAGTTTAATTCAACAGAACAAAAGTTGCTGTATACATGTCTCATACACGAACCCAGCCTAAAAGTCTCAAAAGCTAGTGGCATGTTTCTTTAAAATCGGTCTTCCACCCCGGTGTTTCTTCCTCTCCCTGCTCGATCTTCCTGAACACCTGTGGAAGTGAGTCGTGCTCAGAGTCCTTGTCCTACCTGCTGTATTTACCACCAATGTTGATTTGCAAGGACATCGATACTCCACAGCATGCTAATGGTGTCAGCTGAGATTTCCACTGATGTCAATACACAATGCTAATGAGGTTTGCCATCAGCATGTCATGATGGCTTGTGGGAGATTATTTCAGGGACAATTTATCAAGGTGTCCTCTGTAGCTAGAAAGGTGAAGTAAAACAGTAACATTGCCACAGTTTGGGGTTCGATTCTCTCTCTCTCTAGTTTCCCTGCTGGTGGATGAAACATGTGCGGACAGGTCTATGAGTCTGTAGAGATTTAAGCATTTCTTGAGTTGCACATCTGAAATGCCTGCAAAATTAATCACTAAAGGTCAACTAATGGTCCCAGTTTCCTACTCCTGCAGCTACTTTTTAATTCAACTGGACTGGAAGATTGATTTTTCCATTTCACATTTTTGAGACTGCAACTGGAAACCCATGTTACTCTACTTTCTCTAGATTCTTCAAAAGGCTTTCCATACCGTTACCATATATAGAAGCACCATAAAAAAGTGCATTTAAAAGAAGGATTATCTTCTTGAACATCTTCTGGCACAGAAACATTTTTAATGAACCATATTTTGAGCACAGGAGTTCTCAAACTATAATATGGTGACATTTTTGGCCAATTTAGGCAAAGTACACGCAGCATCTGACAGGATATCAGTCTGTGGGATGAGTTTACTCCTTCCTACCCGACTCTCCCACTTGCCGTCGATCTGTGTTAAAGCTGAGGGATGAGTAGATAGTCTTTGGCAGGATTTTCATGGAAACTTTAACAGTGTCAGGACACATGCTCTAATTTACACACAGTAATTGGAAAATGACCTCCTAATATGCACAGATGCTTGACTTCCTACACAAAAAGCACAACGTTACAGAGCTATCGGGACTGATGGAATATTTTAAGTGTAAAAATATGAATATGAAAACTAAAATGATGCTGCAGCTACTGTATGTTTGGAAACTGTATCTAAGATCCAAGCTTCACAAGGATATTTCTCTTAGGAGCAGTTGACTGAATGCTTAAAGGTTGAGGCTTACAATCTGTTACACTTCCACTGTAAGGCTAGCGCCTTGTTCGCCCTGCTTTCCAATTAAACATTTGTGTTTTAAACATTTTAAGCCACATATATCTTTACAGTATTTGGCATTTGGTGAATTGTGCTGTTAAGTTTCTTTCAACGTGGAAGTTAATTATCCTAATTTAACATCAGCAAAGATTCCTACAAAAAATGACCTTTTGTTTGTTTTTCAACACATACAGAGTTATTAGCAGCTTGTGTTTTCGTTCTTTAGATGAACCCAGTAGTTGCTCATGGTCAGACTGCGCAAACTAGCAGCAACAATAATCCTGTAACCTTAGTGTAACCTTCAGTCCTCCATCAATTACCCTGTGATGTGAGTCATTGCACAGTATAGTAAAAAGTCATAAAAATCACAGCATTGCTCAAATCACAGATCAGATTATGCATTAAGTAACAATACTGGTCCTCAAGCTCATTTAAGCTATGTTCAGATAGATGAAGTCTATTAGTCTCTATGACATTATCTTTTTTTTAAATCTTTTTTTGTGAAGTGTCTTAACTGATTAAATGTATTAGACTGAATATACTTATATACAAATTTTCTAATCCATATTTTTTACCTTTTTGCACCAACCATTTCTTACACCCTTTATTACTTCCTGTCCTTCTTGGTGCTCCTTGGTAGTAGATTTAGTCTTAATCATTAAGACTAGACTCACCTTAGTGATGTACAGTATGTGTTGTGACTTTTTTTTTTGTGATGTCTATTTGACAGTGCCAGACAAAAACCTGTGTGAGATCGAACTGGATTTTCTGGATAATTAGACTTGTGGGAAGTCTGGAGTGTGGTGTGCAGATCATTTATTTGTTTACGATGCATCTGACTGGGTATCACCTTGCCAAATGACACCATGTTATGTTATTTTGTGGTGTGTTAAATACATTTCTTCACTGAAATTGGTGGGAAAAACCATGTTTTTTTTCTGAATGCGGCTTAAACAGTCATGTGACTGTTGAAATTGAAGTGAACTAAATGTTTCTGTCCACCCCTAAAGATAGTAATCCAAAAAAAAAAAGCAATACTAACATAACATTATGTTTAAACTCTAAGGTGCATACTTTTTTGGTAACATAATTAAAGTTTTGACCAAGTAAACAAGTAAAAACAAAGATGAAGAATAGGCTATGTGCTGACGTATTATCACAACAATGTATTTAGGGGATTTCAAGGACAGGGAAATTAGAGGTAAAGCACAGGAAGTCTTAATTGACAATCAAACTCAGAGCTGTGATGTTTTTAAAGCTTGAGTACCCTCATCATTCCAAACAAGACATTAGTGTAATTTGCATGCAGCGAACAGGGAGGGTAATTATCTCAATCATTTGGTCTAAAAGTTACGTCCACCTTACACACTCATATGCAAGGACCACAAAATAAAATGCAACTACACACCAGCCTGTGGTGACAATCTAATTCAAATATAAAACCTCACAGATGCTCTCTCACGCACCCACTTACAAATATTACCCGACTGTGGCCATCTGATAAACAAAGCCATCATCTGCCATTAGCATCCTGTTGACCTGTTCATATCTGATATTAATCAGCTGGTGATTATGTGATCAAGTGAAGAGCACTCTCCCAGCAAAAAAAAGGAAATAACACGCTCATCACCTCTGGGGGTTTTCAAGGTTGCTTTCCAAATGTTATCTGATTCATGACTATCGATCATGCATGTAATTTTTCCATCAATTTCCACCTTCAGGATTGGCCAAGGTTTGCTGACTCGGCCCGTATTCTCAGCTGGTCGGTGCACTTTTGAACATGCACACAAGGATGCTTCCTGCTAAAACCACAGTCTCACTGACGAACATGAGCCATTAATTGAAAGAAACTTTGTATATTTACTAACGTACAATTTGAGGCACCAGTACATCAATTAAAGGAGCACTCCACTGATTTTACACATGAAGTTCAGTTACAACAGTTTTCAGACATAATGTCTTCTCTTGATGGCCCATTCACTGGTAAACTAATTGGATTTGAGTAGCCAAAAAATACAAAGTAGTAGAGTCTTGAAACAGTCCACAGCACTATTATGGTGATAATCAGTAAAAAACAACAACAATTGAGTCAACCCTTCTCTGCTTCCTCATGTTAAAAAGCAACTAGGCCACACAACAAGAAAGCAGGGTGCTGCCTGTACAAACATAAACCAACATTACAAACATAAACCAGACAAATAGCTTTTGCTACCTCGTGTTGGCAACCAGTATCAGCCTCATCTTGATAAGACAGCAAATGAAACAGCCAAGCCTCTTCTGCTGCCTCGTACTAGCAAGCAACAAGGCCAAACACCAAGCCAGCCAACATGCAGCCTGAACCGCCAAACATTTCCAATGTTACTAACAAATCAATCCTCCGTGCTACCTCATCCTAACAGACATTATTAACAACCACACAGCTTCTTGAATCCACTCCACCGGTTCAGCACTTATCTACCATTGCCACAGTCATACACTGGATTCTTCAAATCCACAGTCATGACATGGCTGTACTGACGGCCATGTTTTCCTCTGCCTGCTTTAAGTTCAGCCCTTTTATGTCCAAATCAGTTGGTTTGCTAAAGAAAAAAAAATCAATCATCATCAATCAAATACTGTTTAACACAACAAAACAAGCCCCAGGAGACCAGGTTTAAGTCTCAGGTAATAATTAATTAATTAAAACTATATCACAAATGTCACAAACATTTTTTTCAGTAACAACATAAATGATGAAATTAAAATAAAACAGTGATGAAAGACAATATCTTTTTACCCCTTCGTCACATCATAACGTTTGTGAGCCGTGCAACATAAAATAGTGATTATAAAGATAACGCCTATGAGCATCAAGGAGTTTGCTCTCTGTTGGTCTGACACCTTCCATTATCTCCTCATCACATTTGATTCACATTTTTATGCTTTGTCCGAATTTCCCACACAAATTCACAAATCACAAACATTTGACTCACATCTGATTTGCTGCCACATCTGCTGACAAATCAGATGTGAGTCAAAGGAAGCAACGTGTGTTTGGAATGAATTCTTCTTCCAACATCCAAGGTGGGCTTCGTTTGGTTTAGCTCCACCTCAAGAAGATACAACAGTAACAAGCTATTTAGACAATGATGCATGATTTATCTACTGATTACTCCAATAATGTCATGTACAATAATACATCATTCTTTGTGTATCTCTAGTACTTAATTTTGATCATTTTAGTACAATCTGCATTTAGTAAAGACTTAATGGGGTATGTTTACATTGTTGGTACTTGTAAAATACTTATATAACTGTCTCTGAAGGTGCATCACTGAGCCTGTGGGGAAAATCATACTATAGTTATTTAATCATCTTTAACTCTGTACTTTGTTTTGTCATCTAATGAGCAACAATTTCATGGTCAAAATTATGTGGATTTCATCACATAATCAAAAGGCTTTTTTCTCCCCCATTCCAATCATAAACCCATTTTGAATAAACTATCTGTAATCCAATTTGATTAGTCATCATTTTTCTTTTAATTACATTAGACGGGATCCACCGTTCATTAAGGCACAGAGCTTATGTTTGATTAAAAAGCCTCTTGCTCAAAACTACAAAACACTACCTAACATTCATTAGCTTTACATCATCAGTGACTTGTTTGGTTCAGTCTGTTGGTAAGAACCTGGATGTTGCTGCACATCCTCATGGAACATATTCTTCTTTTATGTTTCCTGCTTTTCTACTTTGTCATCTGTTCTGTACATGTGTTTGCATGTCTGTCCTGGAAGAGGCATCCCTCCTCTGTTGCTCTTCCTGAGGCTTCTTCCAGTTTTTTCATTCTTCCATTTTTGCTTCCTTATCTGATTCAAGGTCAGAGAGTGTTAAGCTCCTTGAGGTGGATTTCTGGTTTGTGATTTTGGGCTATATTAATAAAATTTGAGGTAATTAAGATGAAAAGTCAGGGATCACTTTAATGCTCTGTAATATTCTGTAATTAATTATTATCTTGATTAATAAAACAAACTGTTCATTTAACCATTTAGGTTAAAATTTGGACGAAAAATTAGAGAAATATGAGTGGTTACAGTACACGTACATCACGTAGGTGCAGGTGTTATCAGTAAAAAAGGTAACGGCTGCATGATCCAAAAGGTATCAAAGCATTGTCATATTTGGATAAATGTCCAACTTGGAGTTTGTGTACAGGCATCATACATTTTGGGATGGACCCATTAACTTGTAATACAACTTTGCACTGTACCTGTACCTGAGATTTTTGGGTGAATTTGTTTGGTAAATCTTGTTAAAAACTGCTTTAACTCATGAAAAAAATAAAAATTACAAACCTATATTATCATTGATTATTATTAGGTTAACGCTGTTAATTCCTTGAAACATTCTTATTTCAGGTATATTTTCTTAAAAGAGTGTCTGTTTCTTACAGCTGGCACCCTGTACAGCAGCGAGCCTCTTCGATTTGGAATAGCCAAACGAAAAAAGATCCCCCAGCTCCCAATCGCTTTCTATTATTAATTCTTTCCTAGGCCTTTCCCTTGGCTGCAACCTCCCCATTTTCTTTGAAGCGAATTCTTGTTTCACCAGGGCACCTTTCTGCATGTGTTGCTGTTCCTTTGTGTAACATAGGCTAACCATGCAGAGTCCATGCCAATCATAGATGTATTCATAGAACAAAGTTGAAAAGAGACCCAGCCCAAGCCCCAGGCAGGTGCTTTTTTTGTCATCACAGCACGTGTTTTCGTTAGAAAACTCAAACTGCCAAGAACTATCCTTAGAAATAAGACATAGTAGAGTTACGGCTTAAATTTATCCTCAGAGTTACAGAATATTAGAGTCTTACATCAATATTGCATCACTGAAACCTTACTCTGGGATTGGGACATAGTTGGCAGTTGTTTTTCAATATGGTCACATTGGCAATAAATATTCATGGAAGTAACATTCCTGCTGTAATGTGGTTAAGTTCTGATATCACCTGTCCATATAAACCCGAAACATGATCTCTGGGATGGAGGGAATGGATTCTGGGCATTTTATCCACTGCGATATTAATGCAGTATATCAAATACACCTAAAATCTTGGATCAGCAAGAAGTCAAGTCTTTCAGAAGAGGAAAATAATTTTAAACACAAAGCTGATTTTTTTCACAGTAAGAACTTTTTAACTGCATGGATTCATGGATGAAACTAATGCTAATTTTTTACTTTGCTTTAAATGAACCATGCTTTATTTATTGTGTGTTGGAGAAGAGTTTCTTCTTTATAAAGCATGATGTACTGGAGAACATTGTGCAGCATTTTCATTTTGATGGATTGCACCTTCTAACACTGTATGTTAGATATACAATAAAAAATGCAGTGTAATGTAAAAGATAGGGTGTGTGACCTAACATTTATTGCAGTGGGGGGCTTCTGCAGTGGCAAGATGACACCAGAGAGTGGCAGCACTGTGCTACAGAGTCACCAGAAATAGCATCCATGGGCTGCAGTGTGTGTGTATGTGTGTGTCAGAGAGAGAGAGAGGGAGAGAGACTCTCGAAAACATAAGTGTGAGTGCAAAGTTGATTTTCCATCACATAACTTTCACCCACTCGTGGATCTTTCTTACACATACACACACACACACACTGACGCTCTTGTCTGTGCATGACGTCTGTGCTCTGTTTGGGCAGATGTGCCTATAGATGTGTGCACCTTCTGCAGCTATGCATATATCCCTGCACGTTCAATCAACATGCATGAATACAGCACATAAACAAACACACACTGACGCCCCCCCTGCAGGATTAATATGTTACAGGCGACCAGTCTGTTCCCATGTGTCACAGACACACACACACACACACAGCATGTCAGAGTTTTTACACTCTGACACATTCACATCTATGTACTGTGGCAACAAACTGACAACAGCGCACAACCCCCCACCTTTTTCTCTCTCTCTGTTTGTCTGTCAGACACCTTCCCTCTAATAGATGGGATGATGGGATGGGGCCGATGCCAGAGTCAGCTTTCAGGCTGATGCCTGACAACCTGAGAGGTGACAAAGAGGAGAAATGCGGTGCAAAGGGTGGTGAAGGACAAGAGAGAATGACAGAGGAGAGGAAAAACAGATAAGAAGAAGTTTAATGTAAGCCAGAGAGAAAGAGGAAAAGAAAAGGCTATTTAAAAATTATAGGCACCTTGTAGGCTGCTTTGCTTCGTGGATGCTTTCACCTTACAGGGGTGAGTGTGTACGGCTCATTGTCAGTCAAACCGCTAAGTCCTCATCTGTGAGGTTTCTGCACAATAAAAGCTTACTATTTATAAAACGTTAAAACCTCCTTTGTGCAGCTTGTCCAGGTTTTGTTTTGAGGTGTACAATGAGCTTATCATTGCCCCTCTGGTCTTCAGGGGAAGTAGTGAGCCCATTGTGGCTAGGCTTTGTGCATGGGGGTCATAATGAAACACGAAACAGCCTTAATTTTTATAATAGCAGCACAGTGTATTGAATTCACCAGAGAAAGACCTGAATCCACATACTTTGTCTTTTTTTTTGCCAAACAAATTAAAGGGTACGACATTTTCAGTTAGTTTTAGAAGAGAAACTGTTTGTATCTGTGAAGAATTTTGTATATATGTATCACGGTGGCCCATTTGTAAATAAATCTATGTATTTTTGGAAACTCATGAAGTTTCTGCCTTCTACTGTCTTATGAGCCAGGCTACACCACAACTTACTTTCTGGGTTTGTTTGTTTTTTTGACCTACACCCACTGAACGCCTCACACTTTGGCAGCAGTCCTGTTGCTAAAAGGCTGCTAATACTAAACAGTGTTACTTTATTTATGTAAAACCTGAGAACAAATACAAATTAAAAGTGTACTTATAACAAGCAGAAAAGAACTATCATAGTCCAGAATACTGTAAATATTTTGCAGCCACCAGACAGCTGCAAATAACATACAGAAACCCGCGAAACAACTGCCGGACATGGGATGTCTGCAAAAGTTACTGATAAAAAAACATGCAAAGCAGTTCTTTGATGTTCTGCACAAAACTTTGTGCTGGAACCCAAACGAATATCATCAATGAAACACTTTTCTACCACAAAACAGACAGAGGATGTTGTATCGAGATGTATTGGAGATGCTGAAAGAACCAGTGTGAGTTGGATTTAATTAGCGTAGCTTGTTGTTATGTTAGGTTAATCCCAAAGTGGTCACATGCTCACATGCATCTGCATGTTTGTGTAAGAACAATTCCATTGCAAAAACAACCCACCAATATCAGAATCAGTCTAAATGAAATTTAAAAAGAAGCCCACAAAATCCTCTAGGTAAAAACAGAGACTTTTGCTTCCATCATAATTACTGTGGTTACTAGAGTACACCTCATTTTAACACAAACTGATGAAGGTCGTTTAATGAGGCGATAACATTCAAAACAGTTGAATTTCCACATGAACTTTCATAACAAATCTGTAAAGAAAACCATGTCTGTTTAATTTTCGAAAGAACTGTTCCTTTATGGGTTTAGATTATTCTGGTTTATCCTCGAATAAACAAACCATTTACAAAACTAATAGATTTGCTGAAAAATATGTTAAAAAGCTGCTGTATATTCACTCAAATGTTACCCAAAAACAAAAAAAAACATGCTTGATCTTAGTTTACTGAAAGTGGAGCTCAAGTGTCAAATCTGAAGAGCAGCAAAGAGGGACAGACAGAGGGACAGATGGACAGTTCAGCAGAGGACAGGAGGGAGGGTGAGGCACCTTCATCTCCCTTTCAATCAGTGTATTAGTGGCTGTCTAATGGCGTTGAAATGACAACCTCACTGACATGCTCATCACATTTATTCAGCCACAGTTAGCAATGCAAATAAGGAGGGTAACTAAGGGGACTGTGAGACAGAGAAGAGGGCATCATTTAAATGCTAAAACGTTCCCAATCGCTGACATGTAGAATATTTCACCACACCAAAACATGAAATCTCTAAAGACAGAGGCACTCCAGTGAAGGAAAGATGATAGGCAGCTTAGCTTCTGAGAAGTCTAAATGAGCACTATTATGCACAGACTGGTGCTGCACATTAGCAAGCAAATGGGAGAGACAGAATTTATGCAAAGAGGTGTCTGAGAAATGATAATTGTTGTAGCAGAAGAAACACACAGCGTAGATTCTGTTGACTGTAAGTCAGAAGGAAAGAGTGAGAGGTGGAAGACCCAGCAGTGCAATCAAATCAGTCTCATCACAATTTAATCATCATGGCCCTTCAGAACAATGTGTGACAAAGTGCTGTGATATGGAGGCAGTTTAATTGTGTTAATAACAAATTCTCATTTAAAAGATGAAAAACCGGCAAATGATGCAGAAGAGATGCAGAAACAGTGTTGAAGGATGTGATAGAAAGAAATAACCAATTTCCATTCTTTACACGACTGTCACTTTTCACGTGTACGAGTGTGTGCAACATCTCCTGTGACCCGGTCAGTTACGGCCGACAGGTATTGACTTTCCTGTTAAACGTTAGATTAGAAGGACAATACCAATACCAGAATAAAGACTGGAAACAGGAGGAGACAGCTGGCCTGGGTCTGGCCTGGGATATAATCTGTCAAATGTTGACATTTACAGTTTTAAAGGAAATGTCTCAACAGATATGGGTCGGACTGTCATGAAGTTATTAACAGGTGTTCATGTTGACCTCAGGATGAAATGTAATAACTTTGTTGATGTCTTAACCCTTTATCTGTGTTTAATTTCTTTCTAACAACTTGGAAAATATCATGAATTTAGATATTTAAAAATGTAGTTTGACTGAAGTAACACAAATTTAAATTTTCATTCAGCATTGTACTATTTTCACCACTGCATTTAGCTTCCAAGAGTGAGCGTGAGAACAGGTATGAGGCGAGCAACAACACAGATGTTTGTGCATCTTTGTGTGTGTTTGAGAAAGAAAAACTGCCCAGTTGTGGGTAATGAGCATCTGAAATGTGTTTGGCATCAGGCAACAATGGGCAAAACCTTTCAAACTGCAGCCCCCCCACTCCCTTCTCATCTGGCGCTGGTCTTCTCCCATAAAACCTCTGCCACCACTCATGCCTTTATCTTGGCATGCCCGGATCTGAAATCCACTGGACAGATGCAAGCAGAGGGGAATGACACAGCCAGAGGGATGATGGTGAAACAGAGAAAGGGGGAGATGCTGAAGTGAGGAGGTGAAAGAAAGGAAGGAGGGGGGGGGGGTGCAAGATGAAGGCTAATGAGGCAGCATGATGAGAAGAGATGGGAAGAGAGACAAATCATCACAAGTGGAGAATGAATGCAAGAAAATGGCAGAATCATAAGGGGAAATGGAAGCCACTGAAAGATGCATCACAACAGGAGGAAAGTGGTGGTACGATTGAGTGAAAGCTGAAATACAGTCCACACACACAAACACACACACACACTTCCTGCCTGCTCCCTGCAAGCGTGCAGACTCGCAAATCCCCTCTGAAGCCAACAGCAATGCAGCTCAGCTCCAAGGCACTGTATCCTCTCTCCATATTCCAAATCCCATGATGGTCTTATTAGCATAATCGCCTCTGAACAGAAATACAACAAGAACACATGCAGCCAGTCAGTCAGTCAGTCCACCAGCCATCCATGCTCCTTAAATTTTTTAAATGTCCTTACGAACCCCAGCCTCCCTAGAAGTTACAGCCATGTTGAACATTTCTTTAGAAATGCCATCTCCAAACACACAGTGAAAACGACACATTCACTCCTTCTCTCTAGCCATCCTACCCATCTTCTGGACCCCATTCCTTCCACTCTTGCAATTACACCCACACTAACCCCTGACCCACTAACTGTCACCTTCCCCACCACATTTAAGCAGGCCTGGGTTACCCCTATGAGGTTTAGTAAGATTTGTGGTAAATTGGACCGAGTGAGTGGAATTTCAAAATAAAAGTGCAGATTGTGACAACCCCTGCTTAAGAAACCCACCCTTAACTCCTCCTTGACTTGTGCATAACTACAGATTGAAAACCGTTGAGCAGTTGAAAACCCTTGAGCAACCAAAACTCAAATTTTCTTTCTATGAATAATCTCCTTGGTGCCAACTAGTCATTCCACAGAAATGCCCTCTTCACTTCAGTTGTGGAGTCCCTTCAGACTCCTAATACTACTTGATCTTTCTGCAGCCTTTGACACTGTAAATCACCAGACATCCTGGCTCAAGTCCTACTTGTCTGGGAGAATCTTAAAGGTATCTTGGTGGGGGCAAGTATCTAACTCTCATTGCCTCTCCACAGGCGTACCACAGGGCTCTGTTCTTGGCTCTCTTCTCTTCTCCATCTACACCACGTCCCTAGGCTTTACAGTCGATCACATAAGCACTGTTCAAAAAGTGAAGAGTGAGCATGAAAGTAGAAAACACCTGCAGTACAAAGCTTTAACAAAGAGAACCTGCTTACTACTTACTGGATTTGCTGTAGAAACCAGTCCCCATCCATGAAACCTTTTTGTCAAGTTTGAAAATGTTTATAAAGCATAAATGTCACCTTTGTGCACCTTATCCAACAGTTTTACAGTGTTACTTCACCCCATTCTGCTCCACCAAATTGTGATCGGATTATTATTATAACCAAAAACCAGTAAACAGCCACACGATTGATGAGAACCGATGCTGCAGTGGATATTTTCTTGTTTTCTTCAGTGTTTGATTTTACAAAAGAGAAACTTTTAACGATGAAGATTAACAAGAATTGTATGGATTTCATTTACTTCCCCAAAAAAAGAGAATTACACAGCTGCTGCTCTGGACTTTTTTATGAGAAGCATCTGGTACTGGGACTAGATGATCCAGTCTGGTTTAGCTCCACCCCATGATCAATCGTCTCCCAGATCCTTCATCAATGTACATCGAGGCAAACTCCTTAAGTTAAAAGGTGAAAATGAAGCATGTTAACTGCTTTGGAATTGACCACACCAGATTAGCAGTTCACCTTTCTGACGTATTTTCTTGAATCGTCCCTGTAAGTCAGTAGTCACTTAGTCCATTAGCTTGTTAGTCACCAACCAGCCAAAAGGTCCAACTTTGTTCTGGCAACCTCTGTAGTAGATAACCTTATTACAGCTTCTCGTCTGTAACAAAACACACTCACCCACACACACAAACATACTCGCAGAGTCTCAGCAAGATAATAAGGCCTGCAAAAGAAGGCTAATCTCGTGTAGCGGAGCAGCCAATTAAACCACAGCAGCATCGAGCTACACCGCTGCTGTTCATAATAACGATGATGACGGTGATGATGGTGCCTACACTGCTGAGACCAAACAAGACGTGAAACACTGACTCCCTCTAATCACTCTTTGATTCCCCACAGAGACAATAACATGAGGAGAGCAGGAGGAGGAGGAGTGAAGGCAAAAGAGTTGAAAAGGTTCGCTGAGGCTTAGTTTAAAATATGCCTTTTTTTTTTTCTTTCCATGAACTAAATTTAGATGCTCAGTCTGGCACTTAACACAGCCAGTTAATGAAGCATGCAACCCTCATTTCCCCTCCACTAACAGCTCTCCACCCCCAACCAAGCAATTGTGAGAGAAAGTAGGAGGGTCGCAGATGTGCAATACTGACATTTGTTAGCTTTGGATAAGTTCACAGACCAGGTGATACTACAAAAGAGGTTTGTTTGATATGATTGTTTCCACCTTGGAAATCAAACGCGTTCAGAACTGATTAGAACGGCTACACTGGAAAGCAGAGAAAGCCAACTGTCATGGAGTACAGGAATGTCAAAGAATAAATTCTACTTTTGACTGAATTCTACTTTTAATTATTGATTTGATATGGTTGATGAGGAAGGTGACGTGTGGATTTAAGTTCTAGTTAAACCCAAATCAAGAAATTGCTTTCGTAAACGACTCCCAATAAAGACTGTATCATTAGTGAGTAAATAAATGAGACAGTAACCTGTATGTTAAAGAACTTTAGAGGCATTAGAAGGTGTATTTTTGAAGTTTGGGCAGAATTGGGATAGTTGTTTCCACATGCCTTTAAAGAGCCCATATTACACCACTTTACATACAAAAACAAATAAATCCACTGTTCCTTCAGATCCTGAGAGGATGGGAGGAAGAAAAGAGACTTCTGATTTCATCCATACGTACAAGAAGTGTTATGCTGCTACTGTTTTGCTGTTTTCAGAGTGAGTCTGCTGTAGCGAGGTAAAACCTTGTCAGACTGCACGTTTTTGAAGTGTCCCTTCATACTCAAAAGGACGTCACTCCGAGCACATGTTTCAAATGGACCATTCAAGCACTGGTTTCCACAAAATAGAAAATTTTTTAAAGAAGTATTGAGTGCACTTCTAACATACTTGAGAGTCATAAATGTACAAAATGACCACAAAGTGGATTTAAATGTAACTTTAAGTTAAGCTATAAGCTAAACACATCTTGACCCAAGCTCCAAAGGCTTGAAATTACTGATAAACATGAACTGCAAACAATTATGTTTTTACCTAATTTATGTGTCAAGATGGACAAGATGGACAATTTCTGTTGGTTGAAACAGAATTTATAAATGGCTGTGCAGCATGTAAATAAATGAACATGAGAGATGCACAGAGACATTCATGTTTTTCTTTTACAGATATAGACAGGGGGAGATTTATGTGTCCACAAAGGATAGTGTGAAACCACCAATTTACAGAAGATGTCAGGGGTAGATCGGTGGCAATTGCCTTCCCTATCGTAGGGTTTGTTCCCCACCTGCCTCCCCACTCCCAGCTAGTCCCAGTCCAATTGTTCCTATACTATTTTTTCAATTCAATTCAACTTTATTTATATAGCCAACCAAATCACAACATAAGTTATCTCAAGGCACTTTACAGTGTAAGGTTTAAGACCTTACACATTATATAAATAAATACAGAATATTGTAGAGAACCTAACAGTCCCACTTGAGCAAGCACTAGGCAACGGTGGAGAGGAAAAACTCCCTTTAACGGAAGAAACCTCCAGCAGAA
>JAUMHL010000003.1:2144608-2199429 GCA_032362345.1 Sandelia bainsii | reverse complement strand
AAAGTGGGATGGATGCCGTCTCTTCTAATCAGCCCAGGTTTTCTCCAAAACGTTTTCCAATTGTCTATGTAGCCCACTTTGTCATCGGGACACCTATACATTCATTTATATACTATACATACTGGGACAGGTTGTGACATCAGTCGGCTTTGGTTACCGTGCACAAAACAAATAACATATCTCTAAGTCTGTCTCTGTAGCCATTGTTGTTTTATGGTTTTGTCTTTAGGAAAAGTAAACAAAGCAAATTTTCCTTCTCAGCCAACAAAACACTTTCTCCAATACATATCGAACGTCCCAACAAGCACCAGCTTTGGGCGGAGATGTGGAAGTTAACCTGAGAGGGTCGGGGGAAAAGATAATTAGGATGCAGGAACCCAACACCGATGGCCAGGTATGGATTTCCACACTGCTTGACGTCAACCAAAGCAGCATTTTGAAGAAAGGCAGGTATTAAGAAGGGGAAGAGGGAAGGTGCAGAGAAAGAAAGCAAGAAAGGAGGAAGTGAAGTCAGGAAGTTCAGGACAGATGAAAGAGTGCACAGATAGAAACAAATCAAGGGGGGGAGGCAGAAAAAGGCTGATTATTAGATATGGAGAAGGAGGAAGGAAAATAAAAGTAAAACCATACAAAGAGAAGTGGCACAATTATTTGTTTCCAAGATTTTATTTTGTTTGAATGATGTCCAGTTTCAGAAAAGGTTGTTTGCTTTTCATTCCTTTCTAAATTGACCTAACACCTGAACGTGAGCTGACTCCAACTGCTGAGTTTTATTAGGCATTTAGAAAATGTCTTTCTTAGTAAAATGCTTCTTGCGAATTGATGAGGTGAGATGGAAAATGTCCCAAGAAAAAGCAAAATAAAAGCTGGTTCCAGCCCACAACATTTGGGGAAAGTCTGCACACTTTATCTTTGACCCTTTGAGCTTTGTTTTGGTCTATCAATCATTAATGTTAATTCATTCATATTTTATTTAACATTACTAATGAGCTGAGATATTTTGCTATTTATATTGTGGGGTCAGAACCTCTCAAACATTTCTATGTTACTTTATTCATTTGTGTATAGTGAGTAGTAATTTATAGTGATGTTGACTTCCTACCCTTTCTGTGTTCATTGTCTGGCCAGACAGCTATAAATGTTCCCCTTGTGTGTCTTTCAGGCCTTATGTTTTTACAGTGTTCACTGCTCACTGTTATAGCTCACTTTGTGAATTTAAGGGCTAAGAAGAGGTGTGATATTTTGTAGTGATGGCAAGATGAAGCTTCATGAAGCCTTTAAGCCTCGCAGCTAGTTGGTTTGCAAAATGGTTCATTTCTCGAGGCTTCATCTCTGGCCCCATGTGCACACAAAAAATAAGTGCCAGGAACTTTGCCAGGTCGTTTGTGTGCTATTATGACGTGTTTTGTTGTGTATACTTTCTGAACTGAACTGAGACTTAAACCACACATTTTTGAAATTACAATGGTTGCAAGGGAAAGTGGAAATTTAAAAAAAGGGGTGAGGAGAGTGACTGTGCTTGTGTTAACCTGGGTTATGAAGTGGTGAATGTGCTTCTGTAACTTGAGAAAACATGTTTATTCATTTTATTGCGTTTCACTATCCTATATATTTTGAACGTCACGCCAAATCGCGAACCACTGCCTGAACAACTCACGTGGTACGTCCCACTAGCGAGGCTTCATGTCATACATCATCGAAGCAAGCTTCGATACACGCTTCGCAGGAAATTCCATAGATTACTCGACACACGCTCCAAAGCCTTGGCACGGCGAGTCACATCACTAATATTTTGTGTTGTCATTCTGTTCACTATTGAGTCAAATGTGATTGTTCAACATGGACACTGATATTTGGGTAAATAAAACCCTCAAATTACACCGTGTCCCCTGTGCCTCACTACTTGGTCCCTCACACAACATGAAATGATAAGTGAAATAACAGATGGTGTACTTTGACAAACAGGAGGACGAAGAAACCTAACCCAACATGGCTATTTTCTCCAGAACTGTTTTAGCTTTCATTTCTACTGCTCTGGTTTAGGTTTTATTGCCACTTCACAATAAAACATTCAAACATGGTTAAGACTGCTCCAAATCATCCGTCACAGTAAATTTTATCCATGAAAAATCAGATCTGCACTTTGCTGTTATCTTGTAAATCTAACTCTGATTTCCAGTTATTCCACTGAAGACTTTCATGCTTCTTTCCAGTCACTCCAGCTTATAGAAACAATTAAAAAACATCCATTAAACAAAATGCAACAAAGCACTCACATCAAGCAAGAAACTTTGCTTATATGTTATTGCTCTGATAGGAGTTGTAATTTTTGGCTATAAAGTCTTTTCACCTTCTAATGGCAGCAATGTGCAGATTAGATTTTGAGATCTTTGTAACAACAAAGTCTTGACCTGCATCACTCCTCATTTATATCGCTGTGCCATGACAGTGCTGTAATTAGCCAAAGAGCACGTAGTGGTGATGTAGAGGCAAACAACTCTTTCAGAGGCTACACATGGTAATTAGAGTGTGTGGGGGAAAAAAACAGCACTATACACAAAGAGATATGGTTCAGTAAGCAAATGAGACAGCAAATGGGGCGTAGCAAACTGGATGAAGTATACTGAGCATCTGTTTAAGTGTGTTTGTGTATATGCTCGACGGAAGCTCGAGGGTTTCTTTAAATGTACATCTGTGCATTTTGTGTTACGCATGAGGATGACCAAATGTATATGTGTGAATGTGTCATGAATACGCATATATTCTGTACATGCAGTGTGTGTTTGTTTGGGCACGTGGGCAAAAGCCAAGCTAGGCTCTTGTGAGAAAGACGTCTTGTTTGTAGGAGGCAACAGCTTCTTCAAAAAGCTTTTCCCAGAAAGTCATTACCATTCATTCAGACAGTCAGCCTTCCATAAACAGTCATTAGAGGAGGAACACTTACTGTAACGCCGGATCACTGAACCGCTGCACACTTCAAATCACTGCCTTACTCCAAAGTCACCAATTTAATTGGAAAATCTATCAAACGCTGTGTGAAATAAATACTTTCAGTCTGCAGCGCTCGAGTCGACAGATTTTTTATGCTCATGCTGAGGACTCCTGGATGGTGACATTTTATGGTGCAATCACACACTTTGTTGTCTTTGTTTTC
This sequence comes from Sandelia bainsii, assembly GCA_032362345.1. NCBI lineage: Eukaryota > Metazoa > Chordata > Actinopteri > Anabantiformes > Anabantidae > Sandelia > Sandelia bainsii. Next base: position 2,196,275 of record JAUMHL010000003.1, on the reverse strand, counting down.
CGGAAAGGAAACATCTATTTTGTTGCGTTTCTGTTTTTGCCTCGTTAGCCAAATTACTGCCTAATTTAAAATGAATCAGAGTTTTGTAAACAGAGCTTTGCTAGTCTGTCATCATGTCACATTTGATTCTAACTCTAAATTCAGCATGAATGACGGGTCTTTTCATATCAAGGGTTCAAAGTCAGATTAAGACTAATTCCATGGCAACTTAAAAATGACAATTAATGTAGTCTAACAGGGTATCCAATGACACATTTAGAAAATAAAATGTTGCAAATAGACACATCACCAACTACAGAAACTCATTGCAAATAGAACAAATATTCCAGATGATACAGATGAGACATCAACAGAAATGTTTCTGAGGAGAAAATACAGAAAATACTATATGGCAGTCTCATAGAAATTATGTTTCTATGGAACCAACTGCAATCACAATTATGTTTTTGTGGGCAATGTAACTGTAACTGGATTTCATTTTGTGAAAACATAATAAACACATGCCATAATTAATGTAAATGTCAAGTTGCAAACATTTTGCATTACATTTTTACAACATATCAATTAAATGTACACAGGCAGCATATTTTGCGTGTTTAAATATCTGATCTACAGCATCCTGTTTTGTTTTCTACAAATATATCTGATCTTTCAGACAGGGTTGTATATGAATACTGTAACTCTTTTTAAAGTCTTTTTTAACCAGAATTACCGCATTGTGGTTGTATGCCTCTGCTAACTAGTGATGCCGTAGTTTACACGCATGTTTGTCCAGACTCAAATTCTACTAAGTTTATACATGAGTCCAAGTGGACGTTTGTGCCAGATGTAATGACATTCCTACCAGGCCTTTCTAAGATATATTGACAAGAAAGGGACATACATGAGGTCACAGTGACCTTGACCTTTGGCCACCAAAATCTAATTAGTTCATCACTGAGTCCAAATTGAGTCAACTGAGTCCAAATTTTCCTCCAAGCATTAACTTAAATATTGAGTTAATGAGAATTGAGTCTGTACGTCTGGACAACTTGTAAACATAATGCTATCACCAGTGCAGAGGAATAAAAAATGCAACTATACAAATGTCTTCCACAAGAAGACTAACACACTGTTGGTTTCAACAGTTGGTTCTGGATTAGAAGCTCATACCTTACTAATTCCAATGTAGTTATCTAGGAAGCATTCTGAGAATCACATTTTTGTGCTCAAACAGCAGTTAATTTCTCCTAAATAAACCTCTCAGTGACAACATTTTTTTTAATCTACAGCAAATTCAATTAAATTATAAATCAGTAAAAGATGAGTGTTTTCAGTAGCAAACGAATACACAGACCCATCGAATGCCAGGTCCAGACTCGACAATACATAGCCAGTTCATAAATTCCTGCCATGACTTGACTGAAAGATATGACAGACTACATGTTAATACCCAACCAATCACAGCCCTCTGTTGGTTCCAGAGACCAGGTTTATATAAAGGAATTGTGTCTATACAAGTGTTCTCCATACTTTAGAGGACATAATAATGGCAGATCTATTAGCTTAATGCTAATGGATGTGTTCATGTCATCTAGCGAGACCCCGGCATAACAGAAAGTACAACAACTGAGTTAAACATGTGAACATTTCCACATGTCCATAACAAAGTAATTGTTACAAGCCCAGCTAAATGGTAACTAATTAATGCTGTTGGGCTATGCATTAACACAGCTGCACAGTCTATTAAATACAGTGCAGTAACTACTCAAGAAGTGCATTAAATTAAACAGACAGCTGTGTACAGAAAGGCTGACCTGTGTGGGGAATACTACCGAGGGTTGTGCAAACATTGCTCCAGTTTAATCAGTGATTAACCTGATATCACAAAACAATTTTAATTTGTGTGTGCACAGAAATGAAAAAAAAAACTGTGCTGAAATCATTTTTGAGAAAATATTTAAATTTGAAACATGGGCCCATTATGCCGACACCGCATTAACACTCAAATGTGTTTTCATTTATTTGTGCAATTTTGCTTCATTAATTCTCAAGTGATTAGCATAACACATCAGATACATAAATTGTGATAATTTGAGAAATAATGAAGCACAGATGTTTGTTTGCTTGCATAAATGTGAATAAACAATGTACTAACAAATGAGTCATCACTGTGGAGTCATTTTGACATTAATGCGATGCTGCCGGGCTTAAAAATTTATAATTTCTCAAACTGTACAAGCCCGAATTTCTATTTTGCCTGCACAAACAAATCAGAATGACTTTTCTAACATCCTGATCGTATGTGGTGCAGCCTTTGAGGAGGAAGTTAGACTAAACTGGTGCAAGTTTGTCCTGTTCACTTGTCTTGTTAGTCTTAGAAGTCAATAATCACAAATTTAGGTGTGAAAATGGATCTCTTGCTAAAACTTGACTCCCACACAAATGCTTTGGTTAAGTCTTGCTTTTTCCAGCTGAGGTGGTTATCAGAACTTAAGCCTATTCTGTCCTCGAGACAGTAATACATGCTTTTATAACGTCTCGTCTGGACTATTGCAATGCCCTCCTTATTGGGATCAGCCAGGCTTCTATTAACCATCTACAGCTGGTTCAAAATTCTGCTGCTCGATTTTTAACTGGCACAGGCAAGCGAGAGCACATTACTCCAGTCTTGGCTTCCCTGCACTGGCTTCCAGTTTGTTATAGAATTCGTTTTAAAATCTGTTTATTTGTTTTTAAGTCTTTGAATGGTTTAGCTTCATTGTTTTTATCAGATCTATTAAACCCCTACATCCCCTCTCTCTCCCTTAGGTCGGCTGACCAAATGCGTCTGCATGTCCCAGTGTCAAAAAGTAAAACTAAAGGTGACCGTGCTTTCGCTGTTGTGGCTCCAAAGCTCTGGAATGAGCTTCCTCTAAATATCAGACAGGCCCCTTCTCTTGCTGCTTTTAAATCACGGTTGAAAACACATTTTTATTCCCTAGCTTTTAACACCACTTGAGGTCTTAACTGGTCTTTATTATATTTGTGTATTTCAGTTAATTTTGCTGCCTTTGACTGTTTTTATGCTTTATTTTTTTGTAAAGTCTTGCTTGTGTTTTATTTTTTAATGTGTAAAGCACTTCGGTCAGCCCTAGTACATTATACTTTTAGATGAGTCTGAAAGACTATGGAGGAACTGAGACAGTGCAAAGTCGGTATGCATGCTAGTGACCACTTGAGAAGGCCTTTCTTTTGGATGTTAATGTGTAAATATTTTAATAAATCAGTCTTGTCATGATTTGGGCTCAGACGGATCCAGGGAGCACTCAAACACACCAAGGATACATTTAGTAAAGGGGGTTTAATGAGACAAACATTCACCACAGAATATCAAACCAAAAACACAAGCTAAACAAAAATCTCTCTGTGCTGGAGGCTAAATTACAGAAACCCCAAAAACTAACAAAGGCATAAGAAAACAGGCAAACCTAAAATCACTCCAAGGGAGGGAAAAACTCATACAAAGAAATTATAACAGAAACTGGGTGGCTGGAAAACTGAAACGGGAACCAGACTGAGAAACAAACAAGGACGCACAAGAGAAGACAGAACCAGACCTAAAACTACTCAGAGGTGGAAATGGGCAAGAGACAAAAACACAGCAGGAAGGGACCAGGGGAAGAGCGTGACCGGGGCTGATTAACGAGACATGGGGAGGTGAGTAAGGGTAACGCAAGACGGGGAGACGGGTGGGTTTACCGGAGGCAGATGGAAGACACAGAGGTGACGGCAGAACAGAGTGATCGGCAGAAAGTCAGGTGAGGAGAACAGGACCGGAAACCACAGGAAGGCAAGACGGGCTGGAAACAACCAGAGAACAAGCAAACGGGGCAACAACAGGGAAACACTACAGAAACATACATACAGACAGCGACAATACCAGAATAGACGTGGAACAAGGCTGGAGACACAGTTGATCATAACAGACAACCCGACACCGAGTGACTGAGGGAGCAGGAATATAAAGGAGAGGGGACTAACGATGTGAGTGAGAACAGCTGGGAGTGATCAGAATGCGTGGCAGCTGAGAGCAGGAGACCAGGAGAAGGGGCGTGACCAGGTGAGAAGGAGTAAACCCAGAAACCCAGAGAGAAACAGAAACAAGACAGGTGAAGAAAACAGAAAACTCAAAACATTCCAAACTCTGAATAAACATGATCAAAAACAATCAGGAACTAAATACAATATAACAAGACAGAAATCATGACACTTTCTATATAGTAAAAAAAAAAAGAAATTCTAGCGATGCCCATAAACACAGGGACAGCAGCTTTTTTCAAATATTTTATTAAATAGAAATATTGCCTGTAACTTATTTAGTATAATTTCATAGTGACAACTATGCAAAGTGGTACTACAGAGGTGTATTATATTTATAGATTATATGTAGATGTCTGGATCAGCATGACAGAGTGCTATTACACAACAAAACACCTCTTTTACTTTCTCCCTGTTGGACAATAAGGTTTAATTTAGTCTCAGCCAATAATTTTCATAATGCTGTTTATGTCTGTAAGTGGTTTGTAAGATGAGAGAAGAGAAACTGGCATAAAAAGCACTAAAGTTTAGCATGATTTATAGATGAGGATATCGACGAAGGAGAGTTGATGCAGGGCAGTCAAATTTGATGATGAATGTCTGTATTATCCCCATAATTGAAACAATTTCTCCAACCTGCTGGTTATTCCCCAACAGAAGTTTATAAGAGTAAAAGTAAAAAGAGAAGTATTAATTTACGTACGTTTATCTAACAGACATTTAACAGGTACTTTCAGTATTGTACAAGCAACACACTATCCTCAAATAGCTAATGGCTAAACTGGCAAACAAAGTCACAAATCATATATCATGAAACAAATATGATCTACAAGCGTTTAGGGGTAGATAAAGAATAAAGATGAAATATTTATTGCATATGATTTTAAATAAAGTTCCCAAAACATTGATAAATGTGTAACTCAAGGATCAATATTAGGTCCACTGTTTTCTAAACTGCATAATATTCATTTTCCATCACATCGCTATAGCAATATCCATATTTTATATTGGTGATGATACCATGTTGTATCCCATCAGCTCCACCACAAGCCAGTCCAGATTACAGCCTGATTCTGATGACCAAAACCTAAAATATGCAAAACAGTGCTTTTAGTTATTATTTTGACAAACAATACATTATATTCTGTTCTGTCCTTTTGAACCTGAGAATAATTCACTTCATTGTGTGCTGCATGTTACAAGGTGCTGCTTTACTCAGGGTACTTGGTGTAATCACAGAGAGAACATAATGTCCACATCCTTGCTGATAATAGATGAGGTGAAGGCAGCAACAACAATACGTGTACATCTGTGTTCTTCTACTCTGTACCTATATGTATTATGTGAGGACCTGTTGTAGGCATCACATTAGTTTTACTCTTTAGTGGTCCAGTAGTTTATTCACCTGACTCTGGGTGAAGGGAATGATTACCAATGTTTGTTGCTTAGTGTTGCAGGATGCATGAATGACTTAATACTGAAAGACAAATAGTGTCAATTGAAATGTTGCAGCCCTGGTTTGCCAAATTTTTGGGTATGAACTAACTAAGATTAAACCTTTACCATTTTACTTTTATTGTGCAGGCTGGATTCAAGTTTAGACTAATGTGGACATTTTATCCTGCTGCTTTTAGCAGACAAGTGTTTTAAATTATGTAGGAAGTTTCCTGAAGCATTTTCTAATTAATTATTTTCCCTGTAGACTCTAACATGCAGAAGATTCTCCCTCCCAGCTCTGAGCAACCCCTCTGGCCCTGTTTACTTTCATTTTATATAAGTAGTATAATATACTCAGTGTAAAATTGTTTCACAGGGAGCTGTGCTCTAAAATTTTTGGATGAGTTTAACAACAATAATTGATGTGTGTTAAATTCTTCAGTGCTGCAGTAAATCTTATATTTAAAACCTTTGAGAGGGTTTCTATTATACTGAATCATTGCTGATTCAAATATCGTTTGAGCTGATTCAGACTAATTTCTTTGGGTTCTTTGTGCTGCCAATATTCATCAGGTGTGTTTTCTTGTTCTTTGGCAAATTTTGATCTTGCAGTTTTGTGGGAAATGCTTTTGTCCTTCACTGAACGTTTCCACAGATAATGCTCATGTGGCATTAAACACACCCCAGGCCAAAGCTGTGGTGTTCACAGGTTCTTTTATAACCTTAGGTGTAGTCATGTTTGCTGCAATGGACTGTATTTATAGATTCTTAGACTGAGGTAGTGACTGATCTAGTCTGTCTTTATTAATTTTAAGTTTCAAACATGTTTTTCTGGAAACTGAATACATTCAGACTTGTAAAAGTGAACAATTGCACTTTTAAGTGAAACAGTTTTTTCCCACAACAGTTGTTTGGACAGAAATGTAAAGTGCCAGTGAAACACCAGCACTGAATCATATACTGAATAAATTTCTCCTGAAATGGCTAAAAACAGATGAATATTTCTAGCTTTAAAGGGTAGCTGCAACGGAGGTGTCAGTAATGAATGAGTCTTACATAAATACATAAGTTTGGGTGATTTAACATAACTGAAACAATCCAGAGCCCAGATAGTTCAGTCGATAAAGCATCAGACTTTTAATCTGAGGGTCCAGGGTTCAGGCGAGTGACTACACAGGAGTAGGTTCTTCCCAACCACCATCACTCTTATAAACAACTGATGGCTTTTTGCATTCTGCTGCACTGTTACATCCCATTATAGAATTTCCCCAAGGGGATTATTTAAATATCAATTATTATTATTATTATTGATCACATAGTCTGTACATTAGACCACCTAATCTGTATAATTTCCCTATTAGGTACATTGTTAGTAAATTGTTTGTATTTCTGTGATGTTACACTGCTATTTTTATGAAGTTACTAGAGAAACAAATTGGATACCAATTCTTTGTAAGAATGTGTGCACACATGGCCCATAAATCTGATTCTGAAATTCTTTCATAGCATCTTAAACTCTGAACACATGTTGCCTTATTTGGAGAAAATGGTGAGTGTGAAAATGTATTTTCTTTTACTGAAGGGAATTAATGTGTGTCATTACAGAATCTTTTAATTCTTTAAAAAATGAGTTTCTATTCAAACTGCCACCATGTGTTGCTTGTGTTGGTCTGCGCTAAACTTCTTACACCTTAATGAAAACAAAACGGAGTGTGTTCTGTTTGGTGACTCCACTATTACAACTGCCTTCTGATCAGAGCTTTGGCCCCTTGGCCCCCCACTTTGATAGTGACCTCAGATTTGACAAACAGATTAACTCAGTTGTGAAGTCCAGCTTTCTCCAACTGAGGTTGCTAAGCAGAGTCCTTTCTCTCTTTTAATGACTTTGAGATAGCTATTCATGCTTTTATTAGCTCCAGACTTGACTATTGCAACGCTCTGTATTCTGGTGTTAACCAGTCATCTCTATCACGCCTTCAGGCAGTTCAAAATGCTGCCGCTCGTCTATTGACTAACACTAGAAAATTTGAGCATATAACCCCGGTCCTGGCCTCTCACCATTGGCTTCCAGTTCGCTATCGGATTGATTTTAAATTACTCATTTTTGTTTTTAAAGCGTTAAATGGACTGGCTGCACTTCCACAAACCAGCAGGAGCACTTAGATCATCAGCTCAGCTTCTGTTAGATGTTCCTAGAGCTAAATATGAACGCTGGGGTGATCGTGCCTTTGCAGTATCTGCCCCAAAACTCTGGAAGAGTTTGCCTTTGAATGTTAGAACTGCCCCGGACTTGACTGCTTTTAAATCACTGCTCAAAATGTCATTATATTCCTTGGCTTTTAATGCTTATTAGAGTGTGATACTTCCTTTTAATCTTATTTTAATTATCGCCTATATTATATTGCTCTCTGTGTACTATTCTAATTTATCTATTTATTTTATTGTTTTTCTATGATTAACTATTTATCTCTACGTGAAGTACTTTGGTCAACAAGATGTTATTTTTAAAGTGCTAATAAATAAATTTGATTTATTTTTACATTATCTGCAGTTTATGCCAATTAATTATCTTCAAAGTTACAACAGTAAGACATTAAGGTGTTATAGTTACAGTCTCTCTACAGTACACTCATATTTTGTTATTATAGCAAATTGGTATTGGTATAAATCTATACAAACAATCTTTCTGACATGTTTAAAATATCAATAGTGTGTATTGGGTCTTAATTAGACTTTCAAAATGTATTGTTTTCTATTTTTACCGCTTTATGTTCTGCTGTGTCTGAATAGTTCAATGAGTCATTATCTTTGCTGCTGCTGCTAATTCCACAGGGATCAATAGTTTTAGCCACCGTGCGTGGTGTTTAAAAGTCATGAAATTCAGTTAAAGGACTTAAAACTACCACAAAAAATGATCCTATTAAATGACAGAACTACCAAAAATAGACACACAATGATTCCAAATATATAAAAGGACCACCGTCTTTATACAGTATATTGTGTGTACACCTACAGCTGAACTTGTAAATTGCAGCGTGACCATGGCTAAGTTGGTAGGTCAGTTGTCTACAAACGCCAGAGTAATTGGTTTCATTCCCAGTTCTTGTGATCCCCGGCCACATGTTGAAGTGTCCCTGGATAAGACACTGATCCCTGAACTCTTAGCTTCTTAAGGGGGCAGCCTGTCCACAAGAATTTCCCCTAAGGGATTAATAAAGTATGAGTTTTTATTATTTAAATAGATGGTTTTATAGATGGAAGAACCACCACCGGTTTGAGTTCAGTTTAATGAAACTATGACTATGAACTGTCTGAATGAGCTGAACCCAATTTGGGAGACAGTATGCTGTAGCTGCAGAGATTTCTGTCTAAATTTTCAGGCCCACACTTTCTAGTTTTCAGGAGAATAAAAATTAATGACCTACGGTACTGTTTTTTTAAGACACTGACAACGCTCCAGTCTCTGCAACATAACAGTCAGACTACAGCTGAGAGAATTTCAGTTTTCTTTCAGAAATAGAAACAAGGTTCTATATAAATACACAGCACAACACTGCCTTTAACTTTACTACAGAGCACACTTGATCGCACAACATTGTGGTTTAGGTGTTCACAGCATTTGGTTAGGCTAAGGAAAGATTGTGACTTAACGGAGAAAAACTTAAACCACCATCTTTCTCCAAATCTAACCAAAGTGCTTTTGTTGCTTTGACGGGACAATGGAGTCAAACTTGAGTCTGGGGTGTCACAGTTGTGCCATCGAACCAAACTACCCCAATGTGACTTTGCCCATTGCCACTAATAAATATACTGCTTCGTTCATTCAAAAATACGGTGCCACAGAATCATCAAGGGTGTCTCTTGAAAAAGATATCTTGAAATTCTTGGAAACTATACGAAACACAAATGTCCATGTAGTGAAGTCACAATGTTAAATAGTGTTTCACACAAGAGTAATTTTGTTACTGTTGTTTTGCAAACAATTTCAGTTACATCTTAGAGGAGGAATGAACACCCACCTAAATAAAGGTCAGTTAACAGTTGCCAAGTCAGAGCTGAGGCCTGTGATGTTAATAGCATCAGTGTGACTAAAAAATCCACATTAAACAAGAACATGTGTGGGAGCTTTAGGATGCTGAGGCCAAACAAACCACAGAGATCACATCTGTGTCTCCTCTGCACACCAGCGCTGGTGCTCTGCTGTTTCAGAACCCGCTCCCCACAAGCCTCATCTCTTATCCCACCTCCACTGTCTTCCCACATCCATCTTCTCATTAATCATGATGCTTCACCCTCCTGCTAACTCGCAGCCCTCCACAGAAACCACACAATGTCAGCAAGCCCTAACAAGGTCACATCATCACAGTGGAAACAGGTTAGTGGAACCGAGAAAACGTCTCTGTTTCTTAAAAGTAAAGATTTTACTCTGACAAGTTGTTCATGAGACCTTGTCATTAAACTCAAGGCCACAGTGCTTCCACACTGAAAATAACTTCAGTTTATGACACGCTGGTGGTTTTGTGCTAATGCTGAAACACCAACCACCAGTTGGCTAATGGAGACTTTGCTTGGTCTGTACTGACTTAATTCAAATTTCTGATTGTGTATACATGTCTCTGTTTCACTACTCATCCAAGTAGCTTCTTCAGTCTGAGGAATGTTGGGGGTGGAAGATGGAAAGGCATGGCATGGTTAGGCGAGGACATAAACTACCAGGAACAAAGGAGTGATCAAAAACAACACAGAAACTGAATCCAAACCAACTTACGCATGAGCATGAGCATGAGCATGGGCATGAGCATGAGCATGAGCATGAGCATGGGCATGAGCATGAGCATGAGCATGAGCATGAGCATGAGCATGAGCATGGGCATGGGCATGAGCATGAGCATGAGCATGGGCATGGGCATGGGCATGGGCATGGGCATGGGCATGGGCATGAGCATGAGCATGAGCATGGGCATGGGCATGAGCATGAGCATGAGCATGAGCATGAGCATGAGCATGGGCATGGGCATGGGCATGGGCATGAGCATGAGCATGGGCATGGGCATGGGCATGGGCATGAGCATGAGCATGGGCATGGGCATGGGCATGAGCATGAGCATGAGCATGGGCATGGGCATGGGCATGGGCATGGGCATGGGCATGAGCATGAGCATGAGCATGAGCATGGGCATGGGCATGGGCATGAGCATGAGCATGAGCATGAGCATGAGCATGAGCATGGGCATGCTTGCCCATCCAAGTAGCTTCTTCAGTCTGAGGAATGTTGGGGGTGGAAGATGGAAAGGCATGGCATGGTTAGGCGAGGACATAAACTACCAGGAACAAAGGAGTGATCAAAAACAACACAGAAACTGAATCCAAACCAACTTACGCATGAGCATGAGCATGAGCATGGGCATGAGCATGAGCATGAGCATGAGCATGGGCATGAGCATGAGCATGAGCATGAGCATGAGCATGAGCATGAGCATGGGCATGGGCATGAGCATGAGCATGAGCATGGGCATGGGCATGGGCATGGGCATGGGCATGGGCATGGGCATGAGCATGAGCATGAGCATGGGCATGGGCATGGGCATGAGCATGAGCATGAGCATGAGCATGGGCATGGGCATGGGCATGGGCATGGTCATGGGCATGAGCATGAGCATGGGCATGGGCATGGGCATGGGCATGGGCATGAGCATGGGCATGGGCATGAGGGGAACAACAGGGTGCATAGCAGGATGACCTGCTGGTTTTTTAAGATGTAGGACTGATTGGACTAATAGGTTGCAGCTGGGGGGGAGAGCAGAGACAGGGACCTGACCAAGATGAGGGGAAACAAAGTGACCAAAACCAAAACAAGGACATAAACCATGACTGCTGCAACCAGTTCATCAATACATTAGGGAAATCAGATCAAGTCACTAAGTATTAAATTAGGTGTTTGCTTGGTTGTGCATATTTATAACTTTATTTCCTGCCTCTAGCTATTTCACATTGGCGTTAAATCAGTCATGTGAATTTATTTTATTATTAATACTTATATTAATATTTTATTTTAAGTATTATTAATACTTATATTTTATTATTTATACTTAAATTTAGACATTTCTTTTACCTTTGTCATTTTATGGTTCCTTTATTGTTACTGTATTATTCAAATAGTTCTATTCTTTTGTATTGTGTTCTATTGTGTTACTGATATTCTCCTTATGTTGCTGTAACAAATGAATTTCCCCCTTGGGGATCATTAAAGTGTTATCTTATCTTATCTTATCTGAATCCAATATCTCATCTTTTCACCATACAGTTACTGTATGTATGTTTAAACCCAGAATCAGGTTATCGTAATGTCTGCAATTTGGTCTTTATACTGTCTGTTAGGGGTATATCACAATATTTCAAGGAAATTTGCAATATTTATGAACATATAAGAAAAAAATTACTGAATGTTTTATGAGTGTTTTTAGTTTGCAGTCAGCAGCATTGTTTAGTGCAAACAAAATTAAGGGTATTTTCCATCCTGCTTTTCCAGTGAGCTGCTGTCCTTAACTGAGTTTAAATACACTTAAGTAACCAGGTTACTCAGCCTGCTTTAAGACACCATAACCCTGAACATCACATTATCCAGGTGAGCTGGATGCGAGAATGCAAGTGTCCGAGTCAGACAGCCCAGTACCCTGACTTAATCCTGCGAGCCCCCTAGTACAAAGTCCAGGTAACTGCAGAATGTAATCTTTGCTGCATCGTGCTGCACCTCTTGCACGCTCTACAGAGGTGTCCTTGTCTCTAGTCGAAATCAAGGGGAGTTTCTCTGCATATGAGAATACGTCTCACTCGGACAATCTCCCGCTGTGGGTTACATGTGTGAACTCTGCACAACATCCTGGACCTGATTCTCCAGATATTAGTCCTTTTCACCTACAGTACAAACTCCAGACAATGTCAGGAGAATCAGGTCTGGACATTGTGCGGATTGTGTAATGCACATGAAAAATTTACCCGCGGAAAACTTCCATACTATTGAAGTAGCTCCCTTTTCAAATACTAAGTCGTCATTGGAAGCTGACATGCTGCTCTCACTCTCAGACATTGCGAGTTGTTGTTATTATGTTCTTATGGTGCAAATCTACCTCCATAGAAAAAAAACAGCTAACATTGAGTTAAAGGACCTTATTTTGAAAAGATGGTAATAGTAGCAACTGTTACATTTCTGATGCTACAGTATATTGATTGTATCACACCCAGACATAGACAGAGGCAAACTACAAATAGTCCTCAATATGAATATTTCTGTATTAACTTAACACTTTATATTTTCTATTGTATATTCTGCTCACAATTTATACACTTGACCCGCAGTCAAATACAGGTCTCACTGGAATCACTAAAGCTTTATCATGTTGTAGATTACAGTGGCAAATACAGTCCAGAACATATTGTTAAAGATAATTAACAAAAATAAACACACTGCATTAGTCAGCTTGCAGCCATGCATGGCAGCATTCTTCCGTGAGTTGTTCTTGTAGACCGATGTATTTCTGCCTGTGTGAGCACACAGAAGGCTGAGAGCAGCAGGCTAGAGACGATTAGATCAAACTGTCTGATTCTCTCATCAGTATGCTGCCAGTGACATTTCACTGCCCACTTAATCGTCACACACACAAACACAGGCCTGTCAGCGGTGTGTGTGGGTTAAGTACACTTTGCTGTCTGTGTTTTGAGTATTTACTGTTTTTACTGGAGTGATTTTTCTTCTCTTCCAATTCCAATTTCTTCCCCTCGTTCTTGATGTTGTCACACCTTGGCCGACCTGTTCTGTGTATGTTGCTCAGTACACCAGTGCTTTCTTTCTTTTTGAGAACATTCTAAACTGTTGTATTGTCTTTGCCCAAAATTTGTACAATGCCTTTAATAGTTTTTTCCTCTATTCTCCATTTCAAAATGTTCTTATTTCCTCTCATAGGCAGCTCTCTGGTTTTATAGTTGATTTATCCTTTTAACAGTCTTCACGGGCAAAAGCTAAGGCTGAAGTCAAGTGTAGTAAATCAGGGCTATTTATTGTTTGGACAGTCACTCTCACAGGGCACACCTGGAAACCAAGAAACACGTTAGTCACATTTTCCAATACTAAAAAAATTTGAGTCATCCAATACAAAAGGTTCCATCTTCTGTGTTAAACCTCCTTAAAAGTATGTTTCTATACAACTAAACTGCAATCACAAATACGCTTTTGTGGAGAACATAATTGCAACCAGATAAGTTTTCTATAAACATTATAAGGATAATATGTTGATGCATAAAACATATCAATGAAATGCACACAGGCAACTCAGTTTTGTCCGCCTAACTGAAAAAAACATCAAATTTTCTCTTCCACAAAAATATGTGATGTTGCAATACAACGTCTGGATGAGACTCCAACTTTAATAAACTATTTTATGGTTGGGTTCGGGCAGTCACATTGCTCGGTTAAGACTGGGGAAAGATTGTGGACTGGGTTACTTCACACACTGCATCTGTATTACGATTTGAACAAAAACACCATCTTTCTCTAACCCTAACCACAACAAGTACATTTCTTGCTTAAAAGCTGACCTCACACAAGACTGTGGTCTGGCACATTTTGCGCCCTGCATCCTCCATCCACCTTTGTTAAACCCACTTTCTCTGTTTTTACTATATCTACGTGTAAATATCAAATAAAACCTGAACTTTTGTCTCATTCATCTTTTGATCCTCAACACAAATGTCTTCAGAGTGCAGCAAAAACAAATCAACTGGCCTCGCCTTTCTAATCTTTTTGAGGGGCCTCTGTATATACAGAGGTGGTAAGTAACTAAGTACATTTACTCGAGTATACTTTAATTTTGAGGTTATTGTACGTTACTGGACTATTTGCATATTATGTTACTTTTACTCCACTACATTTATATTAAAATAATTAGTTACTAGTTACTTTTTGCAGGATTTTTTTTCTTATATAAAAAAATGAGTCAGTTTTCACCTTTGAGAATTTGTTAAACAAATCTGGACTAAACTTCTACCTTTATGTTATCACCAGCATTAAATTCCTCATTGTTTAAAATACACAGTTTTCTTGATGGAGTACTTTTACTTTTGCACTTTAAGTAACATTTAGAGCTTGTACTTCTACTTGAGTAGAAAAAGTAATAATTCATTCATTCATTGGGTACATTCTTGTGGACAGGCGCCATAGGTTCAGGATTCAGTGTGTTTTCCAGTGACACTTTGACATGTGGCCAGAGAATCACAGGGAACCAGGAGTCAAACCACCAACCCTGGGGTTTGTAGACGGCTGACCAAACAACTGAACCACAGGTGCTGCTACTTGTAATGGAGTATTTTTCTGGGCACACTGGTAGAAGTGGAGCTCAAAGTTAATGTTTTTTCCCTTTACAGTCTCATTCTGCTGTTTGTGGCGAGTAACTGAACAGTGTGTTTATTTTTGGCCACACATACCTGCCTGTGTGTGGACTTCATGGGGCCAGAGGACGCGATGCGTGATTGACAACTGGTTGGTATCAGGTGGAGCCGCTGCTGAAGGTTTATGAGGGCAAACGGAGCCTCGGAGAGATGGAGCGATGCCCTCACAGCAAGACGGAGAGTGACACCGCAACAGATGTGACAGGTGAACTGTCAATCTGACCGTCTGTCTGCTCTCACACGTACAGATAAGGTCAACTAAGTGATGATGGTATTTTTGATAATATGCATTAATGATTCAAGAATCTCACCTTGAATTGCTCCTTGTCTTAGATAAACACAGATACTTAAATGTGAGCTCAGACAGTAAAAAATGTAAATAACATAATAAAAAAAAATGTTTATTTGCAATAGCTAAATGGCCATAAAATGCAGAAATTAGCTTAGAGAACCTGGGAAGAATCAACTGATACCACACAATCAATACTCAATATTTTATGCCAGCAATGAATGAAATTGCTGTACACACACAATTATCACCAGACTCTCATCTTCTAATTGATTCTGCATCTTTAAGCTCATTGTTTTAGTTTTCTGGTCCTCAGCTTTATTGTTTACACTTTGTTCTCACGTCAACCTTGTTTCCAGCAGCAGCAGCAGGAGAAGCAGGAATCTGTTTTGAATGAAAGGACGCTGATAAATTGGCAGCACATTACCTGCCTAGCATGAGAAAACACAGACAAAATAAGCTGTTGAACATAGTGGAGCATTTAGCAGCTTAAGAGACACAGGGGTCGGTGAAAAACAAAACAGATCATTGGCCTTAGATTTGTCACTGCAAAAAGACTCCAAATTAATGCTAATGTTGCTCTGCCTGTTTGCAAACACATTTCCCCATATTGACTTTAGATGATGATGCCTGCACAGTGATTATGGGTCATTTCTTCTGCCCCACATGTCCAAAAACCATTAATGCAGCTTTAATGCACCTGAAGAAGTAACAAATAATCTCTGGATGCTTGTCAACAAATAAAAAGGTGTAAAAATAGTATCTCAGCTAAAATACTTTTTTTAATCTTTAAGCTATACTTTTATCATTCATGGTCTTATGGGATCAAAAAAGTTTAGCTGAGCTTTAATTTATTTCATGTACAGTTAAACTAATTACACATTTACTGCTGCTAAAATGCTGCTAACACACTTTCATTGATTTAATTTCCTATTTTCTGCTCTTGCAAGTGAGCGTGCATATAATCTTAATTTATTTTATTGTTTGTGTAAGTTCTTTTTAATGATTTAAAAGAGTTGAGATCTTAAATATTAGTATTTTGGCTCTAAATGTAACAAAGCAACCACCTGATCACCAAAATTCAAAGCAGGATTTAATCAAATGAGGGTAAAAAGACATCTACTCTGACTGAATTTCTGCACAGTGAGGTTTAACGTTTCATCATATTTCATCATCATATAGATGATTTGTTTCGTTTCTATTAACAGCAGGAGGCGCTGCAGCTTTCCCCAGCATGACTTCAACGTTTATACCCTGGAGACACTTTTCTGTGGTGATAAAGTGGCTAGAAACAGGGAGGGGAAACATTTCCTAGAATTGCAATGAGGCTGAAATTCTGCAGAGACCAAATAAAAAAAGAGATAAGAGGGAGAATGTGTGTTTTTATATAAGTGACTGACTTAATTAAGCTTATTACTGATATAAACGTTTTTATTGTAATTAAATGAGCAATTAAATTAAATTAAATTAAATTGTGCCTTATTCATGTTAAGTGAACCCTACATTAGAAAAAACTTTATGTTAAACTACACACATATTGACCATGACAAGGAAAATATGTTTTAATCATTTCAGTTTTTCCGATTTCTTTCTTTTGTAGGATGAGACAGCACAATACAATTCACAATATTTGTGGGTGATTTCTTATCACATAAAACTTATTATCACATCGAGGAGTAGAACCAGTTTTTATCACCTTCAGCTGTCTGATTACTACCCTGTCTCCTAAAACATTACGTTTCTTTGCAAATAAATTGAAATCGCAAATATGTCTTTGACATAAACATTAGAAGCTGTCATCATGCATCTATGTTGGTACATATCTCTAATGTTACCAGACAATATTACTTTTTGCAGTACATTATCTAATTGTGGGGTTGTGGCATAATAATAATAAAAGTGATAATAATTTTTTTATGGTTGTGTTTAGGCACTTGCGGCACTTGGTTAAGGTTAGAAAAAGATTGTGGTCCGACAATTTTCACTTCCCTTAACAATCACATTTGCAATTTAGATGTACAGGGATGTCATTTTTAGCAGACAAGGTTCCTGATTAAGTAGTTTCTACTGTAAATATGACCACATCAGCTTTATGTCATCTAGATTATAAATCTGTCAGCTAATGTATTGCACCCTCCTGTGGGACTGTTAAAGAATCCGTTACTTAATAACTAAAAGAATTGGTTTGAATTCTGTTATGTGAGGGTTTAAATACACAGCAGCATTACTGCACAGGTTTACAACTGAAGTAATGTCTAGTGATTGTCTTGATACAAACTATGCCACAAACAATAAAGATTAACTTTTAAGCAACACCATAACATAAAAGACCAAAGCAGTGAGGATAAATACTTTAAAAATCTCACTGTCTTGGGTCGTGGTTTCTGTGAATTGAAGAAACAGCATGTCAGGAAATTTGTTTTAAATTCCTGTTCTCTGGGACTCCCTGGTCCGACTGTAAATAAATTCAGCAGCAGGGTTACGGTGCCTGGCACCACCTGGCACAGCTCAGCGCAGCACGGCTCAAACCAGGCCAACGTAGCACGTTTTGGCTCAGGGTACCGGCGCCAGCTTGGGCAGATGGTCAGCAGAGTGATGAGGGAGAGCCGGTGACGCAAACATCACCAAACAGCTGAAACAACCCACCAGGTACAGGTGGTGAGGTGATCCACTCCCCCCCCCACACACACACACACACACACACTCAGAGGGTGTGTGTGTTACATAACTGAGGTCGAGGAGATTCACTGTCTATATAGAAAAAACACACAATTCATAACAGTAGCCATGGAAATACACACGTGTTCTGTTAGAAAACACAAACTGTACTGCACATGGGATTAATGAGATGTACAAACACACACACTCCATGTCTGTGGGTCTAATGTCTGAACTGAGCTGTCAGAAGGGTCTGAGTGCCTCCCAATGGTCTGCTGTTTTTATTATTCAGTGTCTCAGAATTGAGAGGCTGAGTTATAACATCACACACGTTATTGCACAGTGTTGCAATTAAATTTCAGATCATGTGGGGGAAAAAATTAAAAACACAAAACAGTAAAAGACCAAAACTGGTGTGAGAATAAAACCTTTGTTATATCTTAGGTAAAATTCTGTTACGTTGGACTTTGTTAATGGTAAAGTCGATAAAGTCGTATTTTACAGAAGGACAGTCTCGGAGGACAGTGTTGTGTTGGGACTGTGACAAAAAAAACAAACTTAATGGTGTCATGGAGTGCAAATGTGTTGTTTTTGGACAACAGCGGAGCTCTGTCACACAGACAAATCAGATATGCAGACGGTAAGTGGGATCATTGTTAGGTTTGTTTTTGAAGGCCAAGATGTGACTTTAATCTTAATATCTTATTTGGGTTTTGGAGTATTTTGCATATGCACTTCTCTGAGGGTTTCTCACTAGGTTATAACATAGTCCTTTTTATTTTTGTACATCCTGCCATTTGTGACGATTAACACTTCCCACATTAGCTTCATTACCTGGCCTGCACACACTTCCAGATCACTGAGCAAGATACCAGAAAAGATTTCTTGGTGAGTAAGGAATAGCCTTTATTGGTGTTTGGAGGGGGAAAAATGCCACATATGCCATCATCCCCTGTGGACAGCACACAACACTGGTGAGGAGACAGGGTAAGTCTTGAACTCAGGGGACTTGTAGTTCAACAGTCAGTCACAACAAGGAGAAGTTAGCTGAGAATCCACAAAACTGAAAGAGAAATAACAAGGCTGTGTACATTATTGTTATGATCATTATTACCCGCAATGCCATTTTATGGTACAACAGCAAACTGTTACTATGCCAACAAGTGAAGAGTGGGCCTCAAACATCCGCCAGAAAAAAAGGACGAAACACTCTCAACAACACAGTTACATAGAAAAATAGCACTGTCGAAAAGTTTCTGAAACGTCTGAAGAAATCCCAAAGTCCCACATATCAAAAGGAAAAAAAATACACACGGCTTCTTACTTCAACAGATGGAAGTGTAAAAAGCTCAGAGACATTTCTTCCAGGGATTTAAATTCAAAGGTTTGTGTATCAGGGTGAAACATATTCCCAAAGAAGAAAAGATAAGAAAAAAAGAAATGTATATACACTGGGCCAACATAACATGTTTCATACACCTGTGGTTCAGTCTCTGTGGATGGTGCCAACAACAAACGGGCTTATGGGAAATCAAGGAAACATTGTTACTGGGAATCAGACATGGATTTACACGTATGTGAGAATCACATTTACAATTTTCCCTGAAGAAAACTAGCTGTTGCATGAAATGACTTCAAAAACATTTAAAACATTATCAACACCAACTTTAGTATTAATCGAGCTTTAGTCACCATCTCAAAAGACAGAAGCTCTAAATGAATTCACTAGACCCCTTCCCTAAACAGCAACTGTCAAATCAGCGAGCATTAGAGCATTCTCCTTTCTAGTTATTCTGTATTGTCTGTCCAACTTCTTAAGCATTAATACTGTTGTGTTGAAAGAAAGGGGAGAAAAACTAATTACAATTTGTTTTTTAAAGATGATAATTGGCCCTAAATAAGAACTGAACAGTGCCACTTATAGATGTGGATGATCAGCATGTTATAGCATTGGATTGTTATTTTTTAGCACTGGAAACAATAGACAGCTAGCTGCTTTTTTGCATCTTTACACTGGACTCTCCATTATATCATAGCCATGAAATGCATGTTTAAGATGCTTGTGTTAGTCGGGAAGATTGAAAACTTGCTAACAAACTTATGGTTTCTGGGAAATGGTAGTTACTGAACAAGTGTGCGCTGTATGTGGTTGAGATTTTAAATGATGTTCTGGTTTCACTTCAGCTCTCTATTGACTGGTTATTACAGGTGGTAGTGACTAAATAATGGAAGGATCTGAGATGCAGCAATGGGGCTGACGATAATTAGCTAGCTAGATACAGCTAATAAAATCTGCCAGTTGTCATTTCAGCCCTTCAAATCGATGGTCACTAAAAATCAGAAGCTACCTCCAAAGAAATAACGCTGTGTTAAATCTGCCACAACCACGAAATCCTAGAACTGAGGAGAAACTTTTATGCCCCATTGCAAGTTAGTAATAAACAGGTAAAAGACAATCACAACAATAAAACTCAACAGAAAAATAAAATATTTTTACAATACACACTACACCTGCACGTCGCTCAACTTCACCGTCACGTTCAGCGTCATCTCATTTACTTATTATGACCTGCTCTTGATAAATGTACATGTACTTTTAACGTTTGTGACCTCTGAAGTCTCATTTAGCCACTGTTAGCAACAAGACATGTAAAGGCTTAAACAAAAATCAAAAATGAGACTTTAGTATTTATATCATGGAATCAAATATGAAGGTCTCTTAACCGTGTGTCAACCACAGACTTTATTTGAGGCATCTAACGAAAAACCCATTCATAAAAACCCACTGACATCAAGACGGGAACCGGAAATGCTAAAATGCTAAAAATGATTTCCAGGTTTTCAGACTCACTACTACAACAGTCTATAGCAAGTTAGTACAAAACAAAGGATATCAAATCAGTTAAACCCAACAGGAAAAATAAAATATAAATCTCTCCCAAAAACTAAAGAAATAAAACCACAAAATATGTAATCAAATCAAGACCTTTTTTTCGTGGTTTTTTTTTTTTATACATGTATTTAATACCTCAGACAAAAACACCTGAGAAAAAACTGACAAATGATTCCATTGGGTTCTTCTGAAATATATTCAATTATGTATATTACAACTATAATCACATAATTCAAGCATATATCATATACACATATATCTAGTGAGAGAATAGTTTAATATTCAATAGTACAGTTGTATGGTACAGTAGCATTAGGGTGCATTTCTCATTTCTCATTGGGTAAAGTTTGAAGGAGAGGTATAGAGAAGTGTTTGTGTGTAAATCTACGTATATACGATTTATCCATACAATATACAACAAAAGAAAGAAAAAAAACCAAAGGAATAAAAGACAAAGAAAAATTAATAGGCAGTTCAGTATTGTGTTTGAGATGGTGTGTGCATGTGTGCGGTTATGATTCTCGTCCATGTGTTTGTGTGCGTCAGGTGAAGGATCAGATTAGATCAGCACCATTCAAGTCCATAACAACATCAACAACAACAATAAGGGTTAAAACCTGGGTGAGGACTGTGCATGTTTGTGTGTTTGTTTGTTGTGTGTCTGCATGCTGAAGGTTTCAGTCACTGGGCAAATCAACCTTAAACCAGTTACCATTTCACTTTTGCACTTCCTGGACGAATCAAGGAGTAAATAGAGAGAGAAAGATTGCGGCCATGCTGTGTTATCATTAACAAATAGTGTTAACGTGTATGTGCGAGCAAGATACTTTCACGAGAGTAAATGCAAACCTGGCTGCAAAATTCTCCACCTTATTTATTCTCAAACATCTGCTCACTTCCAGCTGTTCTGACAGTTAATTACTTAGTGTTTTTCTCTCTCTTCTTCTTCATCACCTTCACCATCTTCCAAAATAAAAGCCCTGCTATTATTTCAAAATTAGACAAGGTATCAAATAGAAGGTAACAAATCAAGTGTTTGAACGAGCCCACAAAGAAAACAAACACAAAAGTTTCTTAAAACTATACAATTTTTTTGTTTCACCGTCTTCCTTCTTATACCTCCACCACAGCAGAAACAATCATTGCTAACTTCGCCTCATCGCGTACTGTGTGAAATACCTGATTCAACCGTAATACATTCTCCGTTATGCCTCCGGCTCCAACTAACCAACTCCACAAAACTGAAAATAGATTGTTGTTTAGCAATAAACAGCTGGGAGGAAAAGCGCTTTGTGTGGCCCCACGACTGTCCAGCTAACAGCCCAACCCCGCCCCATATATAAAATATACAAAAGATTATCTCCAAATCCTCCTCCTGAATATCTCTGCTAATAGAAAAATATACAATAATCCTATGTCAAAATCTCTTTGCGTTATGGACGTAAACCCTGCACCTCTTCCTTATCCTCCTCCTCTATGCTGGACTAGTCTTGCCTTCCTCCCCTGTTCAAAAATATACAAGTTTTTGTCCTATTTATAGAAAAGAAATTACACATTTGACCTCTCCTGGCTTGTGTCCATGTCTTTAGCTTAAAAAGTGACATTTCACTGGCATAATATGAATTCAACACCCTGTTTTGAACTGGCCAGAGCAGCGGCCGGATGCACTACCTGCAAAAACGCTGTGCGACACCGGGCATAAGCACAGCACCGAGGGGTGACGTAAGCTGCCGAGGTGACACAAGGTTGTGATACAGTACGTTGTGTGGATTCAGCAAAGCAGCATGTACGAAGAGAGTCAGACTGGAAAGAAAATACCACTGCTGTGCTTTCGTGACACCCTGAAGCACACAGCATGCACTAAAACACAATTTTTGTGTTTACGCCCAGTGTCGCATGGCGCTTACTGCAGATCTGCGCCAGCCTTCCCCCTCACCACTTCAACTAAAGTGCTGCTGTTGTTGGGCTGCCTTGTGCCCTCTCCTCATGTCCTCTTCCCCTCCCGCCCTTCCTCCTTCGTCGTCTTCTTCCTCCTCTGCCTCACAAGTCTCCGTGCCGGCTCTCGTACTTGTTGATGATGTTCCTGCAGCGGCCCAGCTCTTTCCTCATGTCGGCCACCTCCTGGCGAAGCGCCGCATTCTCCCGCTCCAGGAAGGCGGCACGCACCGAGATCTGGTTCTCCTTCAGCCGCCGGGCATCCCGCGAGCGCTTCGCGGCCTCGTTGTTCTTCACGCGCCGGCTCCAGTACTTCTCGTCCTGCCATTGGCGGCGGTGGTGGTATGTGTGGGGTGTGTGGGGAGGAAGGAAAGAGGGAGAGGAGAGAGGGGGAGAAAAAGAGGAAAGAGTGGGATGAGAAGGGTCAGTTATGTGATGTGAGAGAAAATATGATAGGAAAAAAGGAAAGGAAGGAAGAAAAGTGGCAACAGCTGAATAGTCACAACTACATAACACTAAAACCAAAGCTACTACACACACATTGTTCTGAGCCAGTACTAAAGTACGATAGAGGAATCCACCATATTTATTGCCAAATTCTGGCTGAACAGACTCAGACGCTAATTAAAATGTTAATTTTCCAGTCTCTACACATTATGGTTTGAGTATTGTATTAGCTGCACTAGCAGAGTTGGTCGCACTTTGATATGTGTAACAACTAACTATCAACTGAACCAGCAACAAGCACAAACTTTACATCAGCCACATTCTGGGATACTCAGGGAATGTAATGTGTATTTACAGCACATTAAACGTAAGATAGTGGATCTGACATATTTATATTGGTGTTTTGTTATACTTGTTTCAACATAAACATGAATCGTCATTAATTGATTAATTGATGATGAAGTTGTTCCGATATAGAAAATAAATAATAAGGGGTGTACCGGTTCTAAAACGGAGGCCAAAGAAAGGTCATCTATGTTTCGAGACAATCCCAAAACGAACGGAAAACAAAAACGGAGGTATGAACCAAAGCCGTGGCTCAAAAATCAAGGCTTGATGTGAACTGTGCATTTTAAGAATCGTTACTCCCCTAAAACACCACATCGTCCGTTACTTTCTTATATTCGAATGCCGCCTCGTGTTTCATTGGTTGCTCACATATAGACACATACGTATACAAAAGACCTATACATCAGTTTGAAAATATATGAAATTTTGCTAAACTCAAGGACGGGAAAACATTAAGAATGACTCAAGTAAAAACGGCATCAATAAATGTTCCTCTTTCTTAATCCAGCTGTACAGTTGTGCCCTGCTGAGATGCTCAGCTGAATGAATAAATGCACTGCAGACGTGCCCTGCAGCCTCACAGAAAGTCTGCAATGTTGTTTTTGTTCACATAAAAGAAATTTGTTGGCTGGTCAGGGTCTCACGAGAGGAAGATTGGAAATAACCAAGACGCTGTGTTTAACTTTTGGACTTTGAGAGCAAAGCAGAAATCCAAATTGAAAATAAACCCTTGGAGAGATCTCTATCTGAAAGATTTATACCAGGGGAATTTCTGGAGGTCTAAATGGTTCACATTGTTTGCTCAGAGAGTCTTTTACAGGAAGTGTTTACATTTAGCAAAGTTAACATCGTTCCATAATTAAGCTCATCAGCAAAATATTACCCCCTTTGTATCAAGGGTTCTGAGAATGTTATTGCTTTTAAATTATTTTCAAACAAGATTAGTTTATTAAAAAAACTGAAATTCTCCTTCATGCTGTGATTGTGAACTATCTTTCATCTTTTAATCACAGCCAGATTTTCTTATTCATCTCTTCATCTGTTGGCATTAAACACGGAGCCGAATGTCAAAGCTCCATTTGTGCGGAGCTGCCGAGTGATTCAAGCTTCATCTTCAACTTTGGTTAGAGATTTTTTTTTTTTTTCCAAACCTGCGTACGAATGATTTATAAAACCGTCCACGACTGAACACACACGGTGAACGCCGTCATCTCTCCATACATTACAAACTGCCTCAGGAGCTGCAGCTGCTCTGTGCTGAACTGTGAAAGCAGGAGCCATTGATCATAGTTTTTCTTATTGTGCAATGAGCTGAGTACATAATATTTTAGTCTTTCTTGTCAGAAAGCATCAATAGCAGTGGGCGTAGCGCTGCTTCAGTTTTTTGCTACGAGCTAAACCCCTTTGATCTATAATTGAGTCTTTCTGCAGCTTTTGTCTTTTTCCTCACTGGACATGGCTCTTTCGTACGTTGACATTTTAAATGGATAGGTTTGTTGAAAGTGATGATCAAGTGATTATCAGTTTGATTTTCAGTTTACTTTAGCTTTGAGTTCTCTTGTTTTGTGCCGTCAGTGCAAAATCATCTTATCAGTCAATGCAATATCACTGTCTTTTAGAAACAAGTCACAAAATCTACCAGTGCTGTTGATACATTCAAATATTCAGATTTATTTCTTGTTTTAAGAAAACGAGACTTAAATTACACTAAAAATTGTGTGATGATATGTTTTAATTCCTTATTATTATAGTGTAACAGTGCTTGATTTAACTTGTGTTAAAGTATTGAGCTTGAATATGTGAGTAAAAATTTTTGATTTTTTATCCTTTTCACAGTAAACAAATAAAGTATTGAACAGGAAACTGCTTTACTAAATGATAATGGATACGAGTTCCCAGAAAAGAAGCAGAGAACTGTGGGAGATGTAGTACCTTCTGCTCATTGGGGACCAGCATCTTTCGGGCCTTCTTGATCATCGGCTGAGGTTTCAGCTCATCCTCAGTGAAGCGGTGCCGCCTCGGGTCGAACGCCTCCTGGCCCGGCACGCTAGACAACGCCAGGTCCGCCGGGTCGGGGTCAAAGTTCACTAGGATGTCGCTGCTGCCGTTGGCGACTGCAGGAGGTCCAGGTGGTCCCGGGGGGCAGGAAGAGGACGGCGATGGTTCCTGAGGCACCGCCTGACCACCTGGGAGGAAAAATAAGAGAGAATTGAAGTGAAACGACATCTTGTGCAGAGTTTGAGATGAAGTGCATGACGAGCTATTGACACTATTAAATCCCTTTATGCATCTTGGCTAAGACATAGACAAGGACTCAAACAGAGCAGGTAACGAGAAGACAGCAGAGTGTTCAGAAACAGGCAGGCAGGCAATGCAAACCAAGGGCGCAGGAAAAGGCCAAAAGTCCAACAAGAAGAAGAAAACAACTATGCAGGAAGGGGAGTATGTATAACCATGAATTAATGAGCAGCAGAGGGGCAGGAGTGGCAGGAAAGTTGGACTGCTGCAGGGAACGTAGACGTGGAAGGGTGCAGAAGTGACAGGGGAGTTAGATCACAGGCGGAATCAGGCAGGGAATGAATGACCGAACAAACGAACTGTGACGTTGTATGTTGTAGAACTTTGATTTGATTACAGACATTTGATTGTTTGCCTTGTTGAATGCACCTGAGCAGTACACCGATCAGATATTTTGTTTAGAGGAAAAATAGGTGTTGATTAAATAGGTGATGATTTGGTTTGCATGAAGTGTTGTGTGGCATCACTGCAACTTCATTCCCAACCACTAGGAGAAGCCAGAGTCGCAACCTTCCAACGCCTACATGCTGTATACTCCTTTACGTTTGTGCTCACAGTCACATGCATGACACTGCCAGATGTGGACGGTGAGGTTTGTGACACAACTGCAAAGCTGCTGAAGGTCACAGGTTGGGCTCAGATTCAGACGGTGGAATTGTGAACGTTGCTCGAGGGGGATTCAATTTTAATTTGAAACAGCTATCTTTACTCATGTTCTGAGCTTCACAGTCCATTCAGTCACAATAAACACAGAATCAGCAGTTACTGGTTTAATTACGTGTTTAGCCGTCCAATCACCATCATGTAGTTTTAGTTTTATCTCTGGATTAGAGCCCGTCTGCCTTCAGCAGCTGAAAACAGATTCCTCATGATAACGTGTCATAGTGCACTGCAGTACATGACACATTCAGCCAGTGTAGATTTAAACATGCAGCAAGCTGTATTTGTAATTATATAACATCTTTTATTCATTATTTTTCATTACTATAGCTACCAATGGCAGCTATAAAGGAACAGTCTGTAAAAACAAAACTTTCAATTAAATTCCACTTCATTTACTCTGTGTATATTTACCAGCTTTGCACAATACTTTTGTTTGTTAATTATTTTCAAATGAAAGCCGCCCACATTTCCCTCGCCTCACCATTTCCCTTGATGGTGACAGATCCTGTTACCATTAGAAAGCTAATATTGATTGATTTCAGCCAATTTAAAGTTTGACTTTTGTATAGACACTAAGTAAAATTAGGTAATAAACTATCTCACATGCAGAACTCCCCTTCTGAATTGAATGTATTGAGATTAATTTTATAGTCAGTCTGTAGTCCATCCATGGTTGTTTATGAATCCTCACATTTAGACCAAGTTAACATGTGAGGACTGTAGAATGTGCAAACTTTCGCTCACTGTCAC
The DNA here is from genome assembly GCA_032362345.1 of Sandelia bainsii. Lineage (NCBI taxonomy): Eukaryota > Metazoa > Chordata > Actinopteri > Anabantiformes > Anabantidae > Sandelia > Sandelia bainsii. Next base: position 2,169,057 of record JAUMHL010000003.1, on the reverse strand, counting down.
AGTCCTGTTTTTTGATACTTTGGTTTTTTCAGTTCTGTGAATAGAGGGCATCATTATTATTTACATCAGTAGTATTTCTTCTTATCATTTTAGATTTCGGGGAACAGGATCTGTTTCATATATATTCTACATTTCCACAAATGTTAAATGAAAAAATCATTTAAAGTATCCGGCAGCTTCACTGGTTCCGATGTTTAATACTAGAGTTTGACCTGTGTGGGATTTCAAAGTGCTCTTCATCCATCTAGAGATCTCTGGCTGCAGAGTCACATGTGCTGCACACTCAATTTCACTCTCCTGCTTCATCCAGAGAGCAGCAGGACAAGAATGAGGCCCACTGAGATGAGTACAACATAAAGAGGATTACCCTATAGACAGCAGGCAATATGGTTAAATTTAATTCTACAAGGGGGCAGAAGGGCAAGTATATTTGTTTTTCCATTAAATCCATCCACCTTCCTATTCCAGTGCACACTGTTAGCCATCGCTCACCCTTAAACCTCTACAAGCACACAACATTTTCCCCTCAGTCACTGCACTGTCGCTGATTCACCGCCGAGTGTCAGTATCGAGCCAGAAACAATCGGGAGGGCAGCGAGTTCACATCATGCTGAATTTACAACATGCAGGAAAGATCAGGGTTTTTGTTTAACCCTTTGTGGGTGCTTGATGTGTGAAAACCACTTTGTGTTACAGAATACAAAACCAGGATCATCACATCTGAATCACAACAAGGACATTTAGAGAAATCTGACCAAAAATAAAATTATTTACACAGGTTTACAAGTGAAAATGTTTGATTTTAACACATCAGGTGATGTTTAAGATGCTAGTTTTCATTTTGTTACAGAATTGTAATAATTAAAATAAACATTAAATTATGATCAAAGAAAGGAACATAATTAGTTTAAATCCATTTTGGAACAATATTACTGATGCAAAACTGATGTAAGAAAAGCTAAATCAGCTCTGGTTACATGTTGATCCGGATTGTAAACCGTGTGGCAGCGAATATGAAACTCCTGCATGATGCTTGTACAGCACCCTGAAGCTATTCTGCACTGGCTTTTCAAAATGTACCAGAATAGACCCAAGGATAGTGAGTCTATTTTCACTCACATCTCTACAAAAGCTGGTTATCAGATATTTATTTCCTGTTTTCCATCATTTAAAAAAACAACAATTGATTTTCCAAAATATTCCTGCGTTGGAATAGCAGTGTTAGTTGAGCAATCATCCAGCACCAGTCAAACCTCTATTGTGGCACCATTTGTAAGACGTTTCTTTGGGAGCTCCAGGCTCTGAGCCACAGATTATAAATAACTGCAGAGCTGGTGACAAATATCGACCGAAACAGTAGTGGAAAGATTTCAGATACTTGGACAAATTAAACAGAGAAGGGATGTGTACAGGAAGTAATTTGACTTATTTTTACAAGCAGAGAGAGCACAGATTAGTCTGATTAAGGCAAATTATTGTATGTTTTATTGATAGATTTAGCCAAATGAATCCATTTTGACACCATCTATCAAATCATAGATAAACTCATGAACAAAAAATGTCCTCAGCCATCAGAGCTGGGTTTTGTGCACCTAGAGTGTAAACCTGGAAATGTCAGTCAGAGCAGCACGACTGACAGTCATTTGTGACTTGAGTGCTGTTGTGAACTGTCAGTCAATTTATTACAGGCGTCAAGCACAACGCTACAACCAAAACCTCTACAGGCTCAGAGGAATCAAGCTGACACTCCGTGGCAGGCAGGCGGTTGGGATATGTGAGGGGGTAAAGATGATTGCGACACGTCCGTGCTCCCTCTGAAATCCAGCCGACTACTCTCTGATCATGCAATGCCAGTGCACGGCTTGGAAATTCTGGCTGTATTAAATTTCTAAACGGCAGCTTAAACTCAAAAGTTCAAACTCGTGCTCGTAGTCTGAGATAAAATCTTCCCATCACTGTGTTTACAGACTCCTCCGTGATTTTCATCTGCTTATGAAAACCCGCAGGGAGCAAAGGAAACTGACATTCACCTGCACTTTCACATAATGTATGACAAATAAGGGCTGTGACTAAGTAGAAATAACAAGTTTGTTACTTGAATCTGCCAATGCAAGGTTGTAGTTCCCAGATTAGAGGTCGGATCCTGCTCCGTCCTCTATGACAGTGATTATCCTTTATGGATGGTTTTATTCTGCCTAAACCAGTGGAAAAGTTGACTTTTGTGTGTCTTTGGTTATTTTGGGTAACCAGCGCCCAGCTGCAATCAAACCAGGTCTTGTAAACAGAAGTCGCATGGACTCAGCAGATTGTTTATTGGGCAGAGTGGTGTCCTGTCATCCTGAAGAGTTTGACGGTTTGATTAAAATTCATCTTCTCTTGAAACACCAACCAAGTGCACCTGAACTTCCCTCACAGTAGCTTGGGTTTCATGTAGCATCCTCCTCTGGGTGGTTAGGGTTAGGGCAATTGTTACCTTCAGGTTAAGGTAAGGTAATGCAATTCTTGGCTGGCATGTAGAACACCAGCGTAAAATGAACACTGGAGCACCTTTCAGGCAGTTTCTTTTAGTTCTGTATAGATGCATCTTGAAGAAGGGCCAACTTTAAACCAATATAGTGGAGTTTCTGTATAAAAAGGGCTTTTTATTGGTGTTATCTAGTGCCACCAGTTTTCAAATGCCGCAGTTTGCTTCTAAACAAATTAACTAAATGACTAAACTCAGCAATATACTCAGCAATATAAACTGCCCCAAATTTTGGATGAGGCTCAAAAGGTGTTGTTCATTAACAGCACCTTGCAGAGTACAATTCAGGACTATAATCCCTCTCGCCAGCATCTGGTGAAGCCTTCGCCAGCAAAAGAACCCAACCAAAGTTCTTCAGATCTGTGGTCCCACTCCCAATTTTCAAAAAACAGCTGAAGACTGAATTCTTCAACAACTTTATTCCATAATGATAATGCTTTGGATACATTACCTGACAATTTGAAGACATCTCTTTGGGTTCTTGTGAGCATCTTCACTACTTTTTGATGTTTTATGTACAAAAAAGTGAATTGAATAATAAAAAAAAATGATATGATGTATGAAAATATCATGCATTGAGTCCTCATTGCTGCAGCCCTGCATCTATCTCTGCACACTACATATGAAGCATGTTTATGCACACATCTGTCTTTGGATGTCTACAGTGTAAACCATGATGCAATGTACCACATATCCTCCTCTTTATCCGTCTATAAACATCGATGTACGTCCTCTGGTCCATCTGTTTGCCCATGAAGCAGCGACTCCATCAGATCAACTGACGCTGACTTGATCTGATTCTCTGGCAGCAGCTGCATGGGGCTGATCCTGGATAAGTCCGCCCAAAGCTCTGTCCTAATAACAACCATTTTGGGCAAAAAGTTGAAACTGATCCAAGAATACGGCTCCCGCTGCTGCTGCTGCCGGGTAAACAGCCGCTGAGCGCGGCTTCGTCTGGATTCATTTCCTGTCTGTGAGCAAGAGCCATTTGGAGGAAACAGCCGCTGACGCTCGGTTCTCTGTCTGTTTTCATTAATTTAGCCTGAGATTATGTGTTTTTCTCGTTTTGCCTGTCGCTCTGCTGTCAGTCTCTGCTTCTGTCTGTCTCTCTCTCTCTCTCAGTCTATTCATGTCTATGATCCGAAAGACTCTCTCTACTGTAAATACTAATGCTTTTGGGCAGAAGCAACTCACAGATTCCTGGAAACTTTTCTTATAATTTCCTAAAAACAGAGCTAGTAGTAGTTTGATTAATAATTTTGAAGTATTTTGTTAAACCAGGAGAGAAAAAGTAGTTTCCTTCTTAGTTTAGAGTGATACAAAAAATGAAAAAATACAAATTAAACAATTTTTAAAATGATATAATTTGGTGCACTATAAAAGCTAAACAACCTCGACACTTTTCAGTTAAATGTGAAATGTGTCTACAAACAAACAACCCAACAGTCAGAATAAAGTTTCCAATTATAAATTAAACTGTGTTTAAATGGAACCATTTCTCTTTTTTTTTCATGAAGCTTTTTAAAATTACAATAAGACTTAAAAAAAAATGCTTTAACCTTATTAAGTGAACCAACACTTTCTCCATTTCCCTTATTAGTACTGTACATCACTAGTTTCTATGTTTCAAGGTCTTTTAAGGTCTTGTTTGGTGAAATTCAAGGACATTATGGTTTAGACTTAGAGCCTCCATTTCTTTTTCATATTCTTGTCAAGTCAAAAGATCCTGGGTGAAATCCTTCATTTTAAAACAGCTGCCGTCTCATCTAAAGTCTCCATCGTGGGATTTATCTCAGGATGTGAAGCGTTGATCCTCGGATGGAGCCACCAGAGGCATACTGATGAATCTTTCGTAACTTTGAAACTATTTAAAGTCATTTCTCTCACACTTTTGAAAAGCAATTTTGACGTGCAGCATCGTTTGACTGGAGGAAATGTTCAGGTTTCGTCCTGCTGAAGAAGCTTTTTCCTGCAGTGTTCTCGAAAACATGCAGGGGGAGAAATGAGCTGCGGTGGGCAGAGTCGCCCACAGGAGCAGAAAATAGACAGGTCGAGGTTTGAGAGTCAGGTGAGCAGCTCTTCCTCTTGACTAAACGCTTGCGTGATCTAACTATACTTTCACTTGAGCTGCCTACACATCAAACCAACAGCTGAATGCAGAACACTCACAGCTGCTCTCCAGGGGTCAGAGAAATGCATTTTGGGAAATGTAGGAAGGCAAAAACTGAAGTCAAGTGGGTGAATAATGTGAAATAAAAGACATACAGTATTTATGGCCTAAATGACTCATCATCATCTTCATCTTTTCTAAAACAGGAGATTTTTCCTTTTAAATCTGTTTAAGCTTGTTTCACTTTGTTCTATTTACCAGGAGCCAGCTAATTATGTAATTACAATAACAATTAACATCTATTCTGATCACTGCAATTTTTCTGGGGTTTTCATGTTTGTTTTATTCTTCAGTTACTTTTCATTAAAGTGAAGTACTTCATTACATTTACACTATTGGCAGTCATTAGCTCCATTAGGTCTGAAATCAAGTGGTATAGTTTTACTTTTTTGGTTGAATTGTGCTTTTCAGCTTTTTTATTCTGGGTGTATGTGAGTACTTTTGGTACTTTAGCAGTACTAAAAGTATATGGAGGCTCAGCAGTAGTACTAACATAGTAGTAACATAGTAGTAACCATGTTACACACAATAATAGCAGTAACACTAGTGGTCAGTCTACTACCAGTTTAGTGTCTAAGCAATAGTACCAGCACTAACAGTAGTATTTGAGGGCTCAGTGGTAGTACTAATAGAAGCAGTAGTAGTAATACTGTTAGCAGTAACACAATAAGCAACATTAGCAGTCGCAGCAGCTATATGAACATCAGCATTTGCAGCAGCTATATGAACATCAGCATTTGCAGCAACGACAGCGGCAACACTAGTCTCAGTATTAGTACTATGATCAGCAGCAGTAATCAGATCAAGACTCATTTCCCGCTCAGTTTGTTTCTGCTGCCGGCTCTGAGTGAACTACACAGAGATTAACTGCGAGCCAAACAGCCAAACATGAGCTGGAAACACGACACAGACGTGGAATGTGATATAGGAAGTGTGTTACATAAAGACGACTCCCCTCGCTGACACTGTTAACACTGAGGCGGCTCCTCACCCATACTTCCAGAGCCACGGGGAAACTCTGCCTTTAGTTAAAGCGATTCCATTATTGATTCATGTGTCAGTCATGTTTTCATTAATTCATTAACATGCTGTTGGGTCTATAAAATATAAATCTAAAAAAGATGTTCACAGTTTCCAGTGCTGGTAGTACATTTACTAAAGTACTAAACTTTACTTGATTTGAATATTACAGAATGTCCCCAATAAATGATCACGATGATCAGTTATAACAACACCAGTACTGGTACTTTTACTCTATTACAAGTAAAAGTCCTGCATTTAAAAACCAATATTTGAATAAATGTACTTCTTGTAGACTTTGTTAGGTACATTTTCCAGAGAATGTGCTTCTCACGTCACTGTTTCCAGGTCCAAACTTTGATTCCTTCTCCAAATACGCTGCAGTGTTGTGATGTGAATCTAAAATTACACGTCTCTTGTCATTTTTACCTCTTTCTTTGCGATGAGGCGGGAAAAAAAACCTTCAGCTCCTCACTGAAAGAAAATAATTGGAATTGGTGCCTCAGTAGCTAATGATAACTAGCTGTTGACTGTCTAGGTAGCTAGCTGACTGTTTTGTCTTTTTCATTGGAAGTAGCTTAATAACTTGTTTTATATTTTATATCTGTGAAAATTTCACCCAGAACTGTAACTCCAGCCGGTGTACTGGCAAATTTTCCTCCTGGCAAAGCAGCTGGGCCATCACACTTTTCATCAGACCTTTAACGTTAGCCTAGTTTACCATTACACGCTTTAGTCCTTTCGCTGGGACAAATGCTGTTTTAAGTTATAGCAGTTTAAAAGAAAAGTTTTGTGATGAACAGGGCAGGTTGTACAGTACTAGACGCTGACAGATAGCTAGCTGGCATCCTAATTTATACACCTCGACCTCATAAATACTAGACGCCATCCTTAATTCACGAGGTTAAAGTGATCGTGTTGAGGATATGGAAACATTAAGGACATTTCTCATACATTGATTTGACATTACAAATCATGCTCAAAATGTGTTTGTAAAACAAAGAAGAACATATTATTTTCATAATTAAATTACATAAATTAACAATGTTTAATAAAAACAGCCTCACACCAATAAATCTCAATAATTTTTAACAATTCTATCACCTTTAACATCTGTTTTTTTTTTTTTATCTCTGTGTAATTCCAGTTATACAGCCAGACAGTGAATGTAAAAATGTATTTTTTAATTATGCATTTAATTATGCATGCATGTCACTGACATGAGATATTTTCTCGCTCCGTCATGGAGTCAGTCTCTCAGCCTACTGATGGGCAATGATCCAGTTTGTGTGAAAACTTTCTTCCTTCATTTTCGGCTCAGAGTTCACGTGCAGGCGTCACTTTATCATTGATGTCATCTGAACTAGCACTGCACTTATTTGATGTGCAGTAAAAATACTTCCTCTTTGTTCATGTACACACCCAGGCGGAGTTAAGACTCGCTCTGCTCGCACAAACAAACACACTTTCAGGCACGTGCATGTTCACATGAGTGTGCAGGAACGGCACACAAACACTCACACAACAGAAACAATTCAGTCCAGGTGACACACCCCAGGAGTTCCTTATGTCAATAAACAGACTGCGAGTTATGTCACCACAGTGTGGAGATAATAGCGACCTCCTCCACCTCTCTCATCTTTCTGCTCACCCTGTACCAGCAGTCATATCACATTATGATACACTGGTGCTAACATTGGTTATTTAGATGAAAATAGGATTTCTAACTCCACTCACTGACTTCCTGTTCAGCAACAACCTTGTACTTTCTAGGAATCTCTGATGGCTAATGATGTTTGTTGATCAAATACTTTCCACTCACTTCCTATTTCCTGTTTATAGTATTTTTTTCCTTTAAAAACTCAAATTTAATAAGCTAGTACTTCATAAATGTAGTATTTTACAACACCAATTGCACCCGACTTTCATGGAATTAATTAACTAAACACCCGAAACCTTAGGATATTATCTCAGAAACAGCTCTGTTGCTCCTTTCAGCCATCACAATGCTGTTTTTTGAAGTGACAAGACACATTTTGTAGTGTAGTTATGTGATCAGTGGCTGAGGAGGAGCTCATTTTTGCATATCCTGACATAGGAAACGTACATTTATTAGAAAATAATTAAACATTGTGTGTTTTTATAATAGAAACCTGCTTTAACATTCTCTCACTGCCATCCTCTAAACCTTCCTCTCTCTCTTTTTTTTTGTTCAGTGTTTATTCGTTCTGTAATCTTCACTGTTTCCTCTCTCTCTCTCTCTCTCTCCATCTCCGTCTCCCCCCCCTACTTTCCTGCTACCTCGTTCTCTCTCTTTCCTCCTCCCACCCCTCCCTTCCCCTCTTCTCTTGTATGCTGGCTCTCTCGCTCCGATGCTTTCTGCAGAGGCACGTGACGTGGTGGCTGCACATGGCCCGAGCGTGTGAGAAAGAGAGAGAGAGAGAGTTCAAATCATGCAAAGCGAACACTCTTGACTGGGCTCTCTCTCTCTCTCTCTCTCTCTCTGTGCAGTGTTACAGAGTGCAGAGTCAGTGTCTTGTTTAACCCTTCCCTCACTGGGATTAATCAGCCCTGAATGTTAAATCACAAGCAGCTTCACTGTGGCAAAATCCTGCAGAACATCAGCTTAGTTCCTCAGCGATGCACATACAGATTTAGCTGTTTGCAACTTTTAATACCTGCATGTTTAAATTAAACTGTTCAGTACTGAACATACATAGGTTTATTTAGTTTGGCTTCTCTAGGTCAAAGGAGAACACAACTCTGCTGGAGAATTGTCATACGCCATTTCCCAGGCCCTGGACGATCTAATCCGTGGTTAGATTGTCCATCTGTAGGAGAGATTGACTGCAGGGCCGCAGCAGTTCAACTTCTGACCTTTTCTGTTTACGTTCTTCTGTGGTTTTGGTTTCAGCAGCGGAAAAACAGAAAAGCAAAGCGAAGTGAAAAATCGAAACGTTAATAGCGCTGGTTTATGAGTCATAATTTCTGTACAAACAATAGTTCAACATCATTATGAAACTAAAGAACTTGAGAATTAGCATCCCAGCAGGACTCGATTCGTGTTTTAGGTTGAAATTCAGCTGTAGTTATTATTCTTCAAATTTGGAAAACTGAATTTTAGCTTTGAATTCACAAAACTGCATGAATGGCAACGTACAAAAAATTAAAGTTCAAAATAGTGGTATATGACTGAAATAGGTAGAACTGCTCCAAATAGATCAGAAAATATAGTTTCCTTGATTCTTTGTTTGATGATTTCTTGATTCTGCTTTATTTGGGAATGTTTAGCTTGAAGATTTAGAACTACGTTGTCTGCACTTTCCCACTGGCTTCACCCACTTTCTGGCTGAAACATAATTAAATAAAGACGCCTGGAATGTACAGTAGTCCAGTCAATAAATAAGTTAAAACAAATCAAATGCGAGTTAAATCTGTTTCTAATTTAGCTTCTGTGTCTAAGCACGGTTTGTTGGTCTGTTAAAGATGCTATGAATTTATAACAGAAGCTATTTTCTTATATTAGTTTGTTTTTATCTGTACTTTCCACTGAAGCTTCACCACTTCTGCTTTCACTCTCAGTCTCTTCATGTCTGTCAGCGGGATTTAAGGACTGAACAGATTCCCGTGAAGTCTGGTGGAAAAAGCGGCCTCAGGCTAAAGAACAACTGATTTAATTTAGGTGGTTTGCCAGATTTTAGACGTCTCTGCAGGTGCCTCATGTCAAACTGTCTGTTGTCACAAGTCAGACCATGTGTTTATTCATCAGATTCTTAGTCTTACAGCTTGTGTTGTTCAGTTTAGTAACCGAACACCATTAAAGAACCAGCAGATGCTTTCAGTTCAGCATTTAATTGGATGGATTCACACTAGCCAGTCAGAATACTCTGCGATGAATAACTCTCCTATGCTGCATCTTTACCTGCAGCTGGAGACGTAAGAAATGAAGTCTGATGCTGACTGTGAAGGGGAAGAACCTGCAGTTGCCTTCAGACCTGCAGACTTCACATATCTGTAGCATTAACTTGTGATGACGTTCATAATGAATATTCTTATCTTTGTGCATCTTATTCCACATTATTAAATCTGGGTCTGTTAAAATACTGTTTGACCACAAACTATTTTGCATACATATTGCATTGCATACTTAAGGGACATGATCACAGACTCATTAGCATTTTGTGTATGTTTTAATCCATGTTTTCTTTTACCTGCAGCAGTAGTAACTGTTGTGAGGATAAAAAAATCTAGTTAAACTAGTTAAAGTCAAATAAAATGTTCTGGCTCTTTTATAGAATCCAAGTATTTTATTAATAATCAGAGTACAACAGAAAACGAGCTTTGTTCATAATTTTTGGGGTTCTTGAGATACTTTAGAGCACAGTTTAGTCCTGCTCCTGGGCTGATCTGATTCTCAGCAGATGTTCTGGGGCTAAAACCGTGTAGCAGAAACTGAGCACTGAGGTTTAGTCTGGTTAACATGAAATAATTGCTCTCACAGTTAAAACTATCTGACAACAGCTAGTTTAGATTCCATCCTTTTTAACCACTTTCCACTGAAGACATGCGTTCGTGAGTGTAAATATTTGTAATTTACTACACTCCGAGGAACGAGCAGGTAAAAATGTTATCAGAATTCCTTATAAAAGCACAGCTGCATTCATATCCATATCCTTGTGTTTCCCTCCTTCTGCGCTGTTCTACAACATGTGCATGTGGATCACATCGTTATTTCCAGTCTATTTTCCATCTGTCTCTCTGGTTCATTCTCTCTGCAGCTCTGCAGTAACACTTCAGCTCCACAACGACCTGAGGGATTTCTGGCTGGATGCATCATGCTCAACCCAGTCATGTGTTTATAATTCAGAATAAAAAGCACACACACACACTCCCAGATGAAAGCATGTTCACATTAAAGCCAACACAGATGCATGCAAATGCCGAAACAAAGAGGGCACTCTCATATGCTTGTTCGAAGTTCAGCATAGTGCGCACACACAAACACAAGCGTGTGCACGAATAAAGGCATGAGCACAAATACGCACTGACGGTGTATATTCATAGACACTCGCAGAAGCACTCAGGGCAGACACAAAGACACACACACACTCAGAGCCTTGCAGCAGTATCCAGTGGTATTCTCTCCTGTGTAGCAGCTCTCTCCTGGCTCAGGCTCTGCTGCTTTCTTTCAACCATCTCTCTCTTTGGATTTATTTTTTTATTCAAGCTGCTCTGCAGCTTTTTTCCACCATAAAGCACGTCCCCCCTTATTGTTTACGCCTCAGATTAAAAAAATACAAACACTGTCCCAGTCAGATTTCTCAGAATCTGATCCTGCTGGGCAGTTTATCTGTTTCTCCCTCTTACACTCGTTCTTTTCTTCTCTGCTTCCAGCTGGGAATAGTGTGTACTCACTGTATTCCATTGTTGTGAAGCTTGAATACACCACAGGCACAAAATATGGTGCTGATGATCTCTACATGGTCGCATCCCTTCAAGTGATCCAGTCTGGCAACTTTTTCTAAACAATCTACCAAACCACAGAGTGAGAGAAGCAGCTGCTGATGTCGGCAAATTCAACGTTAACCGTTTAAATTAAATTAAGTCTTCATTTTTACATATTTATGTCATGAAGCCAAATGTATTCGAACCTGCAGAACTCTTTCAGTTTCAGCGGATGCCAAATAAATGTAACTGAAATCATTGGAAATTACTAACCGGCTCCGCAGAACATTTCTACCCTCTAACCTTTCTACTCATTATTTTGGTTTTGTGTCCCACAAACCATTAATAAAGTCATTGTAGTGAGGTGATTTAAGGCCCAGAGCTACAGCTTATGCTCAACACCATCTCATCTGGTTGGAGCCAGGACCTTCCAAATAAGGAGCTGCCTTTGCCCTGCTACCTCACATCAAACATAAGCCTGCTGAAAACACCAGCCACACTTCACCTCCTGCTACGTAATGAACTATGAAATGCTTCGTTACACAAGTCATTTCACTAACTTGCTAAATGTTAAGAAACAAAGTTGAGTTTGGTTCACCTGATGTATAAAACAATAAAAATATCTGTGCAAAAATCAGCTATCTATTGTAATTAGTGCTGGCTGGGGTTGTGTTACTTAAAATCTAGTGTTATCGTCCAACTTTTCTTTTTCGGTTCATTCTCACTGCTCCTGTCCAGAAATGGTAGACGGCTGTTTTGATTATAGAAGCTCTCAGAAACACACTGTCCACTACCTGCCCAGCAGCAAACAGGAGACATAGTTAAGCTGAGACATGCACTGCAACACCACTTTTTGCAAGGTAAGATGAAACTAGCTACTGCAACTACATGTGACTTGTTGGGAAAAGTTTTTTTTTTAAGAATCTGACTGAAATCAGGGGACAACTGAAGGCTCACCATATCCAAATGTGGTCTGGCTGATCCAATTGCATCCTGATCCCAATGTTCCCAACAGTGTGCATGCATTTACACCTAGCATTAACAAGCATCTTTTCTTTTCCAGTTACCTAATTAAGTAAATTGGGTTAAATACTGGATCGACCCAAGGTTGTAGTCACAGCTTTCTGCACTGCCTTCAAGTGGCCAAAAATCAATTAATGTAGGTTTAATTATATATATTCATTATATTCCTCTCTGCAAAGCCTGTAGGTTATTTGGCAAGTGCAAGGAAGGCAACTTCTATTACGTAAGTTTGAGTTAATCAAGTGTTTGTCTCCAGGCTTAGTGTGGTACGTTTGCCAAGGCACTGACTTAAAGCCTAAAGTCAAGATCTAAAAAACCTCACATGCACATGAACGTATGCAACATCTGAGATGTATTTTTCTGAACATATATGGCAAATCTCACTACACAGGTGGAAATCTGCCTTCACTTAAATATGTAAAATTACTGAGAGATGTAACGACGTGAAGAAGTGTTAAAACACACATCACACAAAAAGTTTGCTCTCTGTGTCTAATCACCAATGTTACTTAGTCATTGTCTCATTCTTAAATGTCTAGATAACCACTGAACATTTACAAAGATGTGGCAATCTGTCATCAATAAATCATCATGAAATTAGCTGTGATGATTCATTCAATGGCTCACAAGATGAAAAACAAAAGCGTCAGCACTGTAAGAATGGCTTTGTGGTTTCAATTAGTCCGAATTGGAAGTTGTCAGACTTGTGAAATCACCAAAAGAGAAAAAAAAAAATGTAAAAGATTGACAGAGAAAAAGGCTTTGCTGGTGCTCTGGCAGTTCTGGTTCACATCAAAAGCAGCAGAGAGAGGAAACAATAAATTATGAATATATAAAGGATGAGAACAGGCAGTTGGGGAGAGTCGAGGAAGAGTTGGAGAACAGGGTGTCAGCCATTTATCACACAGAGATATAATTAGAGAAAATCCCACTCTGGTTATTGTTAAAGGAGTCAAATGGTTGAACTGGGTTTAATGTATGAGGAGTCTGTGTCCTCGTTAGTGCCGGATCACATTAAGGCATTCGCATGTGCAGCTTCCTTGCACGTTAGCTGGTCCAGTGATGCTGTCTTCTCATGCAAAGATGCCCCTTTTAATCTCGCTTCAACAAGAATTTCTAACAAAAAAAGTTGCTTTATTATGGTATTTTTTGACATATTAATGATATCAAACCCTTTCCTCCCACATCCTTCTTCTGCTTAAAAGTCTTTGGGGGAAACTGATCAAGTAAATAATAGATGGAGAGTGTGTTAACCTGTCAAAAATCCAATTAAAATGTTCCTTTGAATAAATCAAAATGAAACTGTTAGATAGCGCCCCCACCAGCTCACCCTGGTGATGTTTTGAAATTTAAACTCACCATGTAGACACTCAGGTCCTCCCATCATGCCTTGCTGCTGCTGCTGCTGAGGTGGTGGTGGTGGCGGCCCCGGTTGTGGCTGTGGCGGCGGCTGCACGGTCTCCAGTCCCAGCAGCGAGGAAGAGGAGGATGAAGAGGACATGGAGGAGGAAGAGGAGGAGCAGGGCGGAGATGTGGGGGGGCACTGGGAGCTCTGGTTGGGCACTGCCGACTGAGGGCTCTGGGAGCAGAGGAGAGAACATCTAATATTTGTTTTCAAATTCAATTCAGTTTTATTTATTTAGCGCCAAATCACAAAGCACTTCACAAAACGTTATACAGGAAGAAACCAACAATCTCCCTTGAGCAAGCACTGGGCGTCAGTGAAGAGGAAAAACTCATTTTAACGGAAGAAACCACAAGCAGAACCAGGCTCAGGGTGGGCGGCCATCTGCCTCGACCGGTGGTTGGGGTGAGTGGACAGTGGAGGGAGAAAAGGAGAGCAAATATAACACCGGACGAAAGTTTTAATTATGTAGAGATTCACAAAGAAAGTTGGACGTCTGCTTTGATATAAATGAGCGGTACATGGACACAACATCTTCCACGACAACATAGAAAGAATGGTGGCACAATGGTTAGCAAACTAACCTGCTAGTAGGGTTGAATAATTAATCGTTTTCAAATCAACATTACAGTTAAATAAAACACTACTTTCAAATTGCAAAGCAGAAAAACGTTAAAAAAGATGCTTTTTATACCACATCCTCTAGCAAGCCTGTGAGTCATTGGCAGATGCTCATTGTGACAGTTTATTTTTATTGCATGTGCATCTTTTACAAATGTCAAGGTTAAATTTGAAGACTCACTGGCTAGTTAGCTGCTTGCTGATTGGTTAGTTGGTTAGCTAAAATATGTGTGCACGATGGCCTAGTTTGAAACTGCACTGTGAGACTGAGGAACCCAGTTTAAGTCAAACTGACTTCATGAGCTTCTGAGGCAACACCTACAACCAGTGCTATTATGTTCTGGCTTCTTGGGTGGGTTATTTCAAAATGTCTCTATGGAGTAGACTTCCCTTTGCTTTGATTTCCCTTCGCTGGCATTGAAAACCTTGTTCCTGCAGGTTGGTGAGGCTGAAGTAAAGCTCTTTCAGCTGTGGGTTTTTGGTCTCTGTGAGTTTTACCTGTGAGGGGATCTGGGCGCTGGTGGAGCTGGGCCCGTTGCTGTGCATTCCCATCCCATTCTCAGTCAAAAACTCCTCCAGGTCCATGTACTGGAGCTGGAACAGACCTCCGTCACACGGCAGGGTCCTCTCCCACAGCAGTGGGCCCAGGAAGGCTGACTGGGAGTTGGGCCGCAGAGCACCAGAGCCTGGGGCTCCTCCAACCCCACCGGGCCCTCCAGCACTGACCCCCAGCGAGTCTTCATCAGAGTCCAGTGGCTTGTCTTTGTCTGGATACATGGAAAAACAAAAGGTTTGTTACTTTAAGCTTCTTCTAATCAAAGAAAAATACAGCTAACACTAATTTCTCCTCCTTTTGCCCGTGTTTGCTGAAGGCAAAAGGATAATGATTGATGTGCATTCTGACAAGATACACAACAAGAAATGTGGACATAAAAAGTCTGAAAGTCAAACAGAGGCAAGAGTTTAGAAGAGTTTTAGTGTTTGGTAAGAATCTCCACCACAATGGTCTCATTACTTTACTGTAATTAAACTGTCCAAAAACTAATGCGACAGTGATTTTTACTGATGCCTACATCACAGCATTTTTCATAGTAATGCAGTGTTTATTTCCAACAGATTTCATCTACTTAAGAGAAAGGTCCATAACATTTCAAGACCACAATATTATCCTAAAAATCTCCAAACCTCATAATAAGAGGTTTAGATTAATTAACTGTGATCTCAAGCAAGTAAACGGATGCAATTGATGATGAAGCAGGTTTTGCGTTGGCTGAATTTCCCCATCTGATGTGAGACACTGTCCAGCTACACTTTGCACTAACACACGTGTATTAAACACTTGTACACAGGTGTTTAAATCCCCAGCGTGGCTATCATACTGTATCTTGACTACTACTTCATCTGATGTGTGATCAAGGGAGGTAAGGTGACTTCTAAATGAAGATATAACATTATTTTCATTTATTAATGAAAAGTTTAATCCATAAACAATAAAACACAACTTTTTTTCAATTAATTACACTCAGAGGTTTTGATTCTTCAGCCTTATGTTGACTAGAGTTAGCAAGCTTTAGATATTACCATCACTACTGAGCCAGTTTGCTCACATTATGACTCTTCTACTCATGCTACTGTTATATAATGAACAGTTATTCACTAACATTACAGTGGAGTCCAAAAGTCTCATATCACATGGAGGAAAGGATATTTTCATGTAAATCTGGAAATACTCTTTGCTTTCAAGGGCGATCGTGGCGCAATTGGTAGGGCAGTCGGCAGTAGACTACAAACCCCAGGGCTGGTTGGTGATTTGACTTCACAAAAACATTAAGTATGTTGAAATCATGAATCCATCATGAACATCATGAATACTGCAGCAGACGCAGAAAGTATAGATTAGACTTCAGAAACCCTGAATCCACCTATGATTTGATGCTGAGAAAGCTACTTTTTACTTATACAAATTATGAATAATTTGACTTCTGACACTTTCACGGCTGTTTCCCACCATCACAACACTACGTATTATTGAACAAACCCCTGGTGAATCGATCAAATCCACCTGAATGTCGTCCGTCATCTTGTCCTTCAATGAATAAAGCTCATAGATCTGACCTTTTCTACGAAGGAGTTAATATTTGTTTTAATTTAATTTCTAACCTGAAACTAGTTCAGAATATGAAACATTTCTTTTCTTTCCTAACTCCTCCTGTTTCTAAATCCTCAAACCTTCCGATTTAATGTTTTCACAGACTTTTGTACACCACTGTATTTCATCAAGTCAACTGACAAGCGTCAAGTGATGCAAGACTAAGCAACCTGACCAATGTGCAGCACTGCCAGATGTCAAAAATGCCATAAAATATTTCAGAATTATTGCACTTGAAGGGAAACACGTACATTCAAAATCCTGACTGCAAAGCACAAAAGACTGAGTTCTTAATATGCAGTATGAATTTCAGTGACATTTACAGTACAGAACCCCAAGTAGGTTTGCGCACAATAAACAAAACTAGAGAACAACCATATTAAACGATGGCTTTGACCACAAACTAATGTGAAATACAGTAAGAGGTAACGTGTACACACATGTACCTATAGAGGTGTTGTGTGATGCAAGTGTGTGCATATGCATGTTTATACATGGTTATGTATTGTATGTGTAACTTTTTTCATTATAAAATCACTTGTAAACACACACACAAAGATTTATACTAATAAAAAAACTCTCACCAGTCAGAAACTGATTGGATTGGATTATTAATCTAAAATTCAGGATCAGTTTTCCATAATCCATTATTGACATGATTAGCAAGCAATAAATAATGAGGCTGTTTCCAAATCTGCTGTATCACCGACACAAACAAGACCACCAACAGACTGAAATTGTCCTTGAGCGAGGCACAAAATGGACATTTGTTTGGTCCTTTTCTTGCATCTTTCCCGTTTGTTTATTTTAAAAAAAACACACACAAACATTAACAAATGACTCACTTTGGGTAAAAGCTCATGAGCAGATGAATCACTCTGTTTTGGATCCAGATCTGTGAGGTCTTTCTGCATTTATGTGCTGACAACAATGCCCGACTGATGAGTCTTCTGCTAAAATTATGTAGTAAGATGCACCGCAATTGTCAGAAAGTCTTTTTACAAGACTAACAACAACCGGCCCCAGAAACTGTGCTGTTGTTTGATGAACACCGGCTGAGGTTAGTGCTTCTCTTTAGCTTTGCTTGTGTCCTCGGCGCTCTGTGAAGCACTTAGTTCTAATCATTAAAAGGCATCTATAAATAAAGTTAACTTGACTGACCCTGCACTCTGACCTCTCTGCGACAGACAGAGCCTGATGGAAAGATAGATATAGACTTCAGGCATCAATAAACCATCACCAGGGGGGAAGAAAAGAACAGAAAATCCTGCAAATGCTAATCCTGGCTACACACAGACACAGTGATTGTTTTGTAATATTACTCTGAATACAGAATGGCGCACTGGATAATAAAAGGCAATAAAACAGTAATAAAAGAACAAATTTAACTAGGATGACAGATGAAAAGAGAGTAATGAGAAAGAGAGACAGAGGGGGAGCATCAATAATAGGCAGAATTTTACATTTAAAGAGTTTAAAAGACATAAAGACACAAGAAATTACAGCAGAGACGAGACGGAGAGGTGGAGGAATGGATGGAGTCAAGGCCACAGTATTCATGTCTCTCATACTCATCATCTTCCTCTTCTGATCTACTGTGCATTCATTACGTAACCCAGAACTTACACAGAGAAAGACGAACACTAGCATTTAAATAAGTGTAAGACTTCAAGCTGATCAAAAATGAACCTTTAATCAGGTTTCATCAGATTTAATAATGAACAGTGAGGTAACAATATACATTAACACAAGTTCAGTTCAGTACAGTTTTGAAGTACTTTACTTACGTATTTCCATTTTATACTACTTTATACTTCAGCTCCACAACATTTTAGAGTGAAATATTGTACTTTTTACTCCACTATATTTATCCGACAGCTGCTTTTCAAATCAAGATTTTACTATATTAAATAATAATATGACAGACTTAAATTATCAAATGTTACGGACCGGTATCCAGCTACACAGCAAGCTGTGATGCACAGTGTGTTCGGACACCTGTAGATCACGGTCCACATAAAAGTGTTCCCATGACGCCGCCACAACAACAAAACCACCAAGTAGATTTAACCTGCTAACAAGACAGGTGTTGTTAGTGTTTCCACCAAAGGGACATTCCCCCTCTAAACTTCTCATGTCTTCTCTTATAAGTCTTAAAGCAGTCAAATTAACCAGTATTTCACAAATATGTGTGCAGAGGAACTTCAATTTTCTTTCCTCTCACGCTAGTCTAGTCTGTTGACCAAGAAAAAGACACAGAAAACTTGTTGATGGCGACATGAACTGCTCCTATAATCACCCAGCAACTATCTGCTTCTGGGCCAGCAAAAATTATTATAACGGGTCAAATATGTCAGTCACTACTTATTAGCTGGGGTGAAACAATCTCCGACAAAATGTAATTCAGTCTGTTATTCAGGACAAGACGTCGTTAGCATAGCTTAGCACGAAGATTACAATGGATCATTCTTTGAAAGAATGCCACGGCTACAACAGGAAGTTTCTCAACATAAAGTAATCTTAACAATACTTTTTGTTGCATATCTGATTATATTAATTATTTAGTCATTTAAAAAATGACAGGGAGGCTCTGGAAAATCTAAAAGTCAGAGAAAACTTCAAAAGAAATGGGTAAATCCCTTTGTTAAGAAGCAGCAGGAGACATTAATGCAAGGAGGAAAGAGAGAGGGCGAGTGGATGGGAAGAGATAAGTGGAAGTGACACAGCTTAATCAAAGTGACGGTGACACTTTGAACTCGAGTGGACAAATCATTAAAATCTGATAGACCGACAGTTGGCCACAGAAGAGGGGACAGAAAAAGAAAAGGGTGGAAAGAGGAGAGAGGTTTCTGCAAACTTGAATAAGGGGGAAGGAGAGGGAGAGAGAGAGAGAGAGATGAAGGGAAATAAAATGGGTCTGGAAAAAGAGATCGAAGAGAGTGTGCTGCAGAGGAATGAAGACAGCCTGTGAAAATGCAAATGAGCCGTGGAAGAGAGTGGAAGACGGAGCGATCTGATGAGGAGAGAGCAAGACAGAAAAGTGTGAGAGGAGGGAAAAAAAAAACCAGAAGACGTGCGAGAGAACGACAGAGATGGAATAGATAGAGTGGGCGTTTGTGAAGGCGTCAAACAAAGCTAGCCAGGGAGAAAGAGGCAGGAGGGTGAAGGAGTGAAACTCTGGATTGTGGAAGACGGAACAGCAACACGAGCCACAGGCAATGCAAAAAAAAAGGAAAAAAAAGGAAGCATCACACACGAACATCCTTTTTCCACCCCTGAATGCATCACCTATCGTTAGCAGAATACGGGCTCTCCGGGCGCTGACAATGGGCCTGTAGCAGGGGCCTCTGAGCTGCTTTCTGACTGCATGGAGAGCCTGTCAGCCAGGCTCACTATCACCTCCTCCTCCTCCTCATGCAAAGGAACAAACAAATTGAGAAAGGACCTGCAGTTGCACCAAAAGGCCACTAGGGGCCCCCCAACTAACAAAGCCCTTTGCTTTCCCCCCTCTCGCCCTGTGGATGTGTGCACGGACAGTTGAAGCTGCACTTGTGAGGACTGACTCCTGACAGATCACAGTCCTTATGGGGACGTTTCTGCACGTCTCTGGTTTTATGAGACGTGAGTGTAAAATGACAGAAGAGCAGCCGTCAAAGGAGCACGCAAGTCAACGCAGTGTCCCCACAAGCCCGCTACAACCAGTGTGTGTGAGCGACAGCAGCTGACTGGGAGTTATGACATCCCCACAGCAGGGAGAGAGGAAGGGGAGGCAGCCTGGTTAATATTTGTCATGGCAGCTGGTGGATGGGAAACAACTCAATCCCACTTTCTTTCTTTCTTTTTTTTTTAAACAGACCAGCAAATCTGATTCAACGCTGCTTCAGCTCCTGCTCCTGCTTTGGCTGTATTTTGATGATATGCACTCCAGATTGTGTTGCTTTTTTTATTCCCTCTTGCACCACCACCACCACCTCCTCCTCCTCCTCTTCAGTCCTCTCTGAACATTTCATTTCACCACCAAATGCAAAAAGGAAACGTTTAATATTAAAAAAACAAAAAATGCAGGAGGCCAGAAGGAGGAAGAAACAAGAGTGTGCATGTGAGCGTGTGCGTGTGAGCGTGTGCGTGTGAGCGTGTGCGTGTGTGCGTGTGTGTGTGTGAGCGTGTGCGTGTGCGTGTGAGCGTGTGAGTGTGTGCATGTGAGCGTGTGTGTGTGAGTGTGTGCGTGTGAGCGTGTGTGTGTGAGTGTGTGCGTGTGAGCGTGTGAGCGTGTGAGTGTGTGCGTGTGAGTGTGTGAGTGTGAGCGTGTGTGTGTGAGTGTGTGCGTGTGTGCGTGTGAGCGTGTGTGTGTGAGTGTGTGCGTGTGAGTGTGTGCGTGTGAGTGTGTGCGTGAGCGTGTGTGTGTGAGCGTGTGTGTGTGCGTGTGAGTGTGTGCGTGTGAGTGTGTGCGTGTGAGCGTGTGAGTGTGTGCATGTGAGCGTGTGAGTGTGTGCGTGTGAGTGTGTGCGTGTGAGCGTGTGCGTGTGCGTGTGAGTGTGTGCGTGTGAGTGTGTGCGTGTGTGCGTGTGAGCGTGTGCGTGTGAGCGTGTGAGTGTGTGCGTGTGAGTGTGTGCGTGTGAGTGTGTGCGTGTGAGCGTGTGCGTGTGTGCGTGTGAGTGTGTGCGTGTGAGTGTGTGCGTGTGAGTGTGTGCGTGTGAGTGTGTGCGTGTGAGCGTGTGCGTGTGAGTGCGTGTTGGATAAGCAGGGCCTCTGTTTTTTACAATCACACCTACCCACTCAGTCACATGCACACACACACACATATACACCAGTGAATAATCACTGTAACATTCCTGTGGTGTTTCCACAGAGATTTATATTCAGCAGAGGGTCTTTAATGAACACTTATTACTGTTTCTATGTTTATTTGGATGGCAATTAATTACTATTTTCATCATTGATCAATCTAACATTCATTTTTGTGATTAAACATTATCAATAATAACTTCCCAAGGCAGTATGTGACAATCAAAAACCTAAAGAAATTCAGTTAAATCTCATATTTGACAAAGGCAAGCAAACCTTATTTTTAAGAAGCCAGTAATAGAGTATTTTTACTTGAAGAATTGTCAAAATAGCTGCCATTAATTCTCCATCATGGTAATCAGTAGTTAAAGGTCTGTTTCACATTATATCACTGTAATATTCCAACAATATTACTGCAATAGCTTTAAATCTGCATTTATAATTTACGTTTGCAGTTTCCTTTCTGTACTTAACACAGTGTCATTTTTCACAATAAAATTCACCATAATGCATCACACAAACATTACAATGTAGATTTTCACAATAAAATCCACTATAATGCATCACATTAACTCCTAACATATATTAAATCTCTGTTTCTGTGCAGTGACTTGTTGGACGGGGTCCCTTTAAGAAGTTTCTTGATTATAGGATCACTCACATCTGCACGCACACGTGCACACACACTCACCTTTCATCTCGCAGCACTCCTTCGTGACTCTCTGGTCGGCCTTGATTGGCAGCTGGAGCAGGGACTTTAGGTTGGTCATGGAGGTCAGGTGTCCGCTTTGGGGGCCACTTCCAGCCGGGTTGCTGGCCCCAAATTGGGGGCTGGTGGCCCCAGCAGGGAGATCCGGCGGCAGGAGCTGAGTGAGAGGCCTTGACATAACGTCTAGGGGGAGGTTAGGGGAGGCACTGGGGGTTGAGGAGGTGGAATAGAGCGACCTGCAGAGCGTAAGTGGAGGATCAAAATAATCCAGTTAGTGACACTAAGTGACAGGCGCAGCCGTCAAAAGGTGCGCGGACAGGTGACGCTCACGATCTCCACCTGATGTCCCGCTGTTCCGTCCGTCCCATGAAGAAACACGTCCAGAAACTGAATAAAAGATTTATCTCCAAAACCGAACCATGGTGCCCGAGGTCTTACTCATCCTCTCAGACTGGCTGAGCTTTCAGGAGTTGCTGTCAACCCCGCACTTTGTTTTCCTCATTAAAACAAACTCCGCACTAATAAACGCACGCAGGAAGACGAACTGG
Source organism: Sandelia bainsii (assembly GCA_032362345.1). Classification (NCBI taxonomy): domain Eukaryota; kingdom Metazoa; phylum Chordata; class Actinopteri; order Anabantiformes; family Anabantidae; genus Sandelia; species Sandelia bainsii. Next base: position 2,146,658 of record JAUMHL010000003.1, on the reverse strand, counting down.
ATCCTGGAGGCGCAGGAGGACTCAAGTCCCGCTCTCGAGTTTGTGGAGATAAAACACGGCGGCTCACGGAGGTCAGGGTCCGGTTTGATGTTCGGTTGGTCGCTCGGGAAATGTATAGTCCGGAGAAAGGGGGGGCATTAAAAAAAAACCCAAAACAAAACACAGAAACAAGCGCGGGTGTCTGTAGTCCAGTGCAATGAAAGCGGATTAGAAAGAGTAGAAGAGAGTCGAGTCGAGACGGTGGGAGAAGTCTCCAAGGTAGAAAAACTGAAGATGAAGGAAATAAAGAGATCCCCCCCCAAAAGAAAAGAATAATAATAATATTCAGTAGTGTGGGAGTCAGATAGATGGGGCTGCTGGCTCCTATTTTCCTCTCTCTCCCTCCCTCCCTCCCTTTCTCTCTCTCTCTCTCTCTCTCACACACACACACACACACGCTTCTCTCTATTTCTGTCGTCCCCCCCCCTCTCTCGGTCAGCTGGAACCAACACGGGCCGCACGTGTGACGTCACCGCTCACGGGGGAAAGGACCTTGGGGGCGTGTCTCGCTTGTATCCACATGTCACGCCCACTCGCTGCCCCGCCTCCTCGCTCGGTAACACCCCCATCTCTACCCTTTTTCAAAGGTGCTGCGTTCACTGTGCAGGAGAAAACTGGTCAACATGAGCTTCCACGTGGAAAATAAACAGACTGCTAGACAGACAGGTTAGGTTTTTAAGGCAAATTACAGTGTTGGAGCAGTCACTTCACAAAAAAGGTTGGTAAGAATTTTACAAATAAAAACTAAACTATATAGAGCAACAGACCAAACTTATTTAAAGCTAGCTTATAAGTAAATAGGATAGAATAAAATGAAATAAAACCTAAGTGTGGAAGTTCAGTCATGGCAACTGGACTTATTTCTTGTTATTTTGAAATTATTCACTGCTCATGTACTGTATCTACCTTCTTCAGTCTGAAGCTGCTTTAAGACATGCAATGCAATCCTGAACATACACTACTCACAAAAAGTTAGGGATATTCGGCTTTTGAGTCGAGTTTCTCCCCATGTGAGAACAGGTCTGACTTGGACAATCTCCCACTGTGCTCTACATGTGTGCAAGCACCACGCCGCACAATGTCAAGACCCGATTCTGCTGATATTGTTTGGTATTTATATGTGAAAACAGCTTGTGAGGCTGACGTCCAGTTACCATGACTCAAGGTTCAGCTAACCTCACCTGGATGACTGAGAGTCTTCACCAACAATAGAGTCTAAGATAAAATAAAGAATATTGTACAATTACAGTAAAATTTAAATTTAGCAGATTTCAGACTTTTTTTTATCCAAAGCAGTTAACAAGTGAATATACACACACCACTGGGAACTTTGGACTAAGTGCCTTGCTCAAGAAAACTTTGAAGAGAAGCCCCCAGCGGCAGAAAACAGAATGAGGTAGGGTCAGATAGACGCTTACTATATACAGATTTGGTAAGTGATATTACAGTAAATTTGCTAATGAGGCTAGCTAGCACCAGTTAGTAACTAATTCTATGGTTTTTATTAGGACCACCATATAATTTTGTTAAAACTCAGTCCAGCTTACCTAAACAGTCTAGGATATGCACTAGCTCACTAGCTAACTAATTAACACCCCGTCATAGTCTTTTTCTATACTTGGACTCATCCAACCCAGTCCCCTTCTGCCATCCACAGCCTGGCGTACTTGGAGTTGAGAATCGAATCACCGACCCTGCAAGTTAGTGGACGGCCCTCCTCATGAGGCACAGTTCCCCTATAACATACTATAATACACTCTATGTATTAGTGATGTGTGATTGGTGGGTACTTAAAAAGCTGTGCAGTCCAGTACCGTCACATCTGTCTTTATCACAGCGGAGAATCCTCTTGTTTAAGATGCACTGCTGTTTGAACGCTTGTTTTTCCTCCTACACGAAGAAATGTTATAGTGCGCAGGCGTGAGCCTTGCAGTAGGCTGTTTCGCAGTCTCTCTCTTTGTGATGTCTTTTTCTTAAACTTTCTTTAACTTATTTTTATTTTTCGGTCTTT